>BIMT01000060.1:0-91183 GCA_005406065.1 Metschnikowia sp. JCM 33374
CAGGTGATGAAGAAGGAATTGTTCTATCTTGTCTCAGTGTTTACCCCGCACTTTCAGGTTGGTCGTCCTCATCGTCATGAGTATGTCGTTAGATGTTACATACCATCCCACCTATCCCCATTCCTAAAAGGATACGGATAAGAAAGTATCAAGTACAATAATACTCACTCATTTTTGAACTACCCATGAATGAGCTGCCATTTACGGAATCTGGAACTGACATTAGCAGTGCTTATTGTACCATAATGGAAAAAACCCCCTTCAAAAGATCATTCAACACTATCTCGCTTTTTTCCCTTGCCTTTGTCTTCACCATGTTGAGCCAGAGTTTTCAAAAGCACAAACTCATAGCATCAATTAGGCTATTCCCCATTGGGAAATTATCATCCCAATTACACAAGTAAGCCTGGAACAAATTTAGAGCAATCTCGATACAAAGACGCAAACATCGGGCCCATTACGGGCCCTAGAACTTACAATAAACAAAGATCATCTGGCAAATAGCACCAGGAGCAGCTCATTTTAACATACCCAAACAATTTTTGCAAGCGCTGGGAAAAGAAAAAGGACCAACCACAAAAAAAAAACAGGAAAAAGGAAAAATCGACTTGGGATCGTTGATTTTGAAAGCAGTCACTTTTTTTCCTCAGAGCATTTTGCCTCGCGCAAATGTGCTATTGTTTCCGCGAGAATGTTCCCGAGAAAGAGAGCCCAGAAACAACACCAGAGTTGGAAGTCTAGGCTGTTCCATCCTCATCGGACGCATGTCCTTTTTCGACCAACGTCATCTGAGCTTTGCATACATTCTAGTAACGGAAAGGCCTATCTTCTTCGCATATGCATACGCAGAATCACCTACTGTTTGATATGCACAGAACTCAGAAGGAATGGGGTATTCTTCAATTGTCCGGATTTATCATACCTTTTGTTTGTGTCCACCTGACACGGCTGGGCCGATTCTGATGCACCTATCTGATTCACTTAGGATGCAAAAAATACCCTATATAAAGTGCGGACCTCGACCCAATTGAGCGATTGCACATCTCACGTAATAGCGACAGCAAGTTTTGCATTCGTGCCAGTGCAGAAAAATGCAACCTCTGAATATTTCATGAGGTTATACTTTTTGCCAGCATGAAATATCGTGGCATCCATAAGCAAGTTTTCTTGTCAGGGTGTTTATGTTGCAGCGGGGTATGAATCTCCACTCTTGATAAATCCGGTGGTGATGTTGTCTTCTGTTTTCGGCGTAGACAATGCTCACTAGAGAATTTCCATAAACAGTTCCATTTTGGTTCCTAACAAAGTGAAATATAAAAGAAGGAGCATCCCTCGCACATTGATCGTCTTTTCCCCCCTTCTTTCAACAGATATTAACCAAGAAACATTGAGCATTTTGAGTATATTTTGATTTTGCTTATTTCCACATTTGGAGTTTATCTTTGTCAAATATTTTTTCCCAATGTTATTAAATGCGGTTTTTTGCTGCGTGGCTCTTTTTTCCATCGAGGTAATGGCCAAAAAGTTACCGAAGGGAGTGACAGTATACTGGGGCCAGAATTCTGGTGGTAACCAACAGAGATTGAGGCACACTTGTGACCGCGATTCAGTGGATACGGTGATTTTGGCGTTTGCCAATGGTTTCCCCAACTTGAAGTTGAACTTTGCCAATATGTGCTGGCAAACCTTCCCCAGTGGATTACTTCACTGCTCTGATATTGGCACGGATATTGAGTATTGCCAGAGTAAAGGTAAACCCGTGCTTCTTTCTTTTGGAGGAGGTGTGGGCCCATACGGGTTTAAGGATGACTCTGAAGCCAAGGCGTTTGCAAAGGTGGTTTACGACACTTTTGGTCCGGGCAATGCGGCTGAACGTCCATTTGACAAAGCCGTAGTTAATGGATACGATCTTGACATTGAGTCGGGAAGCACGGGATACAGAGCATTTGCAGACGAGTTGAACCGCTTGCATGCTAACGTCAAGTACGACTACTACCTTACGGCGGCGCCTCAATGCTTCTACCCTGATGCTTCTCTTGGCGACATGTTGAGTCATTCCCAAGTGAGTGCTATTTACATTCAGTTCTACAACAACTGGTGCAACCTCATAGGTGATCACTTCAACTTCATGACGGACTGGAAGAAATTTGCCGAGAAAGTGTCGCCTAATAAGGATATTCTCATGTACATTGGGTTGCCGGGTGCACCCAGATCGGCTGGAACAGGGTATGCCGATATTGAGAAGGTGAAGTCTGTGGTGGGCAAGGATATTTTACAAGATAAGAACTTCGGAGGGTTCATGCTTTGGGACGCCTCGTCGCTGGAAGCAAACGACAATTACGACCAAAAGATCAAGGACTTCTTGAAGGGCTCTGGGGCACATCCACGTGTTGGGGGAGTCCCCAAAGCACCAGGAGCACCAGAGGTACCTTTACCGGGAACAAACCTGACTGACGGAGGAGCACGCCAAAAGCCAGGATCACCCAATAGCCCATCAGGGGAACCTGAAGTGTCACCACCAGAGGAACCCGAGGCACCACGACCAGAGGAACCCGAGGAACCCGAGGCACCACCTCCAGAAACGGAAGGACAAGGGCAAACATATCCGGGTGATGAAGAAGACCAAGGTTTCAATGAAGACAGAAACAACTTTGCGTTGAACGGACCAAAATTTGTTAAAAAACACTAAAAAGGATTTGGTTGCGGCTGCTGCAGGTACAGATCAGTTTCGCTACCCACGAGGGTCTTTAGTTTGATTTTAGCTAGTTTAATTTCATAGTTATATTGTTTGTGCTTTGAAATGCGAAATTCATTTGAAGGAAGTTTTTATCCTGGAGGCGTAGAAACCAGTCCACTTCAAAAGGTACCCACAATTCATGAGTCTGATTTCGAAATCCCACAAGTCACAATATGCTTTCAATTTTCTGACCAGAAAAGTGTATTTGAGTATGGGGTGGTAGCCGAATGTTTAGACAGGGGCATGGATAGAGGAAAAGTTCTTCTTTTCCTGCCAATATGTAAAGATTGTAGATATTCTCTAGTGGTTCCAACAGGGGTAATATCACAGATGGGTCGATGTTTAGGTGTAGGGCACCAGAGCTCGTGGAGGTTCAGAAAGAGTAACTCACAACCCGCCCCAGAGCCCGAGACGCATACATCATGATTCTCTTTCTGATGGTCTTATTTCGGTGACGATGGACCAAAATTCACAGGTGATATTCCGTGGCACAGTTTCATTCCATTTTTTTTTTCTCTCGCCATTCATGTCTATAAAGATGAAGATCCTCCTTGATTGAGGACATAGGCGATGAACCCTGTGCAGTGAAATCGAGCTCCACTCCTACAGGTAGAGGGCGGTCTCTAAAAGCATCACGTAAGGAGATTCTCCACAGTGTTTATCGTTCAGCTGTACTACAACTCAGGTATGGGTTATACTCGAGCACAATAATTCAGATGAAAAAGAAATGAAAGCATCCATCATCCAATAAGTCACCAACGAAGGGGCCATTAAAAGAATGCTGCGCCTAAAGTTACCGTGGGGGTTACCAAAAGCATATGGAGATCATCCTGCGGAGTTTTGACGCGAAGAAACCAGCTTATTTTCACGTGGTCGCGTACTTTCAAATGTTTCCAATGTTTCCAGTGTTCCAACAGTTCTGTTCACATATCGGACATATCGGTCAAGTGAAACTCTATAATAACCAACCTTTTGGAGACCCCAAATCTAGACAGGCCAAAAGAAATGAATTCACCTCACAACCTCACTAAACTGGCTCTCCACCGTAAGCCCATGCAAAAGAATACGGGCACTCGCATTCAAATAAACTGGCCCCAAAACACCACCTGTCCAATTTTCTAGCAAATAGTCCCCGGGACCCTCCTCCGGCGGCGCAGTGAGTGCAGACACCTGCGCATGAAGCATTGGAACATCGCTAGTGTCCATCTGTTGGTGGGCCTGTTTTGTCATGGGAAGAGGCGAAACAAGCATCATAAATGTGCGGCGCCGGTCAGTTTTTGATGCCATGTTGATGTGGAACTCGCGGATCCCGGCCAACTCCCGGACCGTGGAAGCCTTGACTTTCAGCTTATGGTTCTTACACTGAACCAACACCACGACATCCTGCAGAAGTTCTACGGCGGATTTACGGGAACAGAACGGCTTGCACACCAGAAGAAGAGAAGTTGCTGGTGGTTTTGGGGACTTTGTGGCTTTTGTTGGGGTTATTGCTGGCGAGTCAGCCGCTGGTGGCGGCAAATAAGCCGCGAGATTCCACCGGCCAAAAAGATCTAGCCCATTATCGCCTGCTCCACCAGTGCGCACCAAGTTGAAGCAGTTGAGCGACTTTTCAAGCAAGTTTTTGACGGTGAGTTCATAGAGCGTACCTCTAAAGACGGTTCCGCTTAGGGCAGTTCCGCGGTTGTGGCAGAAGTCGAGGTATTCCTGACATGATTGAACCTCTTTAAGCGTAGAGACGCATCTGCGGAACGTATACGATCGGAGCATGTTTCTATAGAGGCACAAAAGAAAAAAGAGCGTCTTTCGGGGCGAAAGAAAAAGAAGACAGTGTTTGGGGGATGGTTAGTGTGAATAGAACTTACCCGTTGGCCCTCGATTGTGATGTATTGATATGGTTTGGTTTGATTTGGTATGATTTTTTTTTTTCACAACTCGGCCGTGCTTTTAGAACGCGCACCAGTAATGCCGGTGCCGGTGCTGGCAATACGCGTACGGTTTCAGACATTTCGATATACGCTCGTGATGGCGGAGTTTTTGCATCTTGAGCTGTGATTGGTAAATATGTCAAGTAATATTTAGATGCTGCGTTTGCGATAAATTATTGAAATATATGATGGAAAAATTTAAATCGCCGCTTGAGCCACCCAGTGGGGTGAAAACATACTCGTGCGATATCTTCCAGTTAATACTTCGATGATAATCCGAGGCTCTTTATATTTGAAGTATTCGTATTTCCCAACCCTTACATTTTGAAACATGAAAAATACTGAGATATTTCTCAACATCGTAACTCGCAATCAGGGGCACAGTAGTGGGTGCTTCACAAGATCTAACACCATTCCAGGTAACTCGCGGCCTCACCATCCAACCTATTGTTTTACTCACAGGCCTGGCTGCGGAAACCTTTCGGGCGACTATACACTAAATAAGCTTGGGATATTCCTCAGTATCGGAGCAATATTTTGCAGGGCAGTTGAGAAGACTTGGCCGAAGCTTAAATCACTACACTCGATTTTGAGCCCATAATACTCTGTGAATTACTAAATTAGCATGCACGACGAATGTATCTTGGGAAATACAAGTATCAACCGAATCTCGACCTCAACATGGAAACAACATCATTCAAAAGATGAAAATCATTCAAAAGATTAACATCACTCAAAAGATGAAAAAAAATCACCCAAGATCAAACCATTCTAGCCAAAATATAGTTCACTACACTCTTGTAACCAAAGAACTGATCATAGCGGGGTATCCATCATAAAGTATTACTATGGTGAGGTCAGACCCCAGCCGCGGCCGAGGTTGTGCACATGGTCTAGGGCCGGTCCCAAAGGACCAGAAACCATTTATCCAAGTGAAAAGCCACCAACATAAAAAGCATACCAGTCGTTGCGGTTTCGTTGTTTTGTTTTCCGGCTAAGCAGTTTTACGGACATCTCGAATATTTTAATACCAATTCCCTTTGTTTCGCCAACCAGCTTAATTACAAAATGCTCTACCCTAAAATCCTCTCGGCAGTGTCGATTCTCTCACTAGTGGCGCTGCAAGACATCACAATATACACAAAAAACGTGTACAACTCCCATCAACAGGATATCGGGATACTAGCTTACGATGCAGAACACCGCACGGCTGATTTCAGGCTTTCCCCCGATGTTTCCATCGAAACCACCGCCTTTTCACTCTGCGCACGTGACCTTGCTGGAACAGATTGTTTTGGGTACCAGGAAATCGATCAAACGGGGCCTGGGGCTCTTGGTGGTGACTTTGGGTTGGTCATCGACGACGAAGGAACGATTCAGCGGCTATCTTTTTCGCGTGGAGACGTGCCCCAGGAATTCTCGTGCCACGTGGGAACTGTCAATATGGCCTTGAAGCCGAATTTGAATCCCTTCAATAAACGGAATGCAAATGACCAACAAGCACAAACTCAAACAAAGAAGGTGGTTCGTACCCGTGTTGTGGAGAATGAAGAGGGCGAAGAAGTCGAGGTGGAAGAAGAGGTAGAAGAAGAAGTAGCTGTGGATACTCGTTCTTGGGTGCAGAAAAACTGGATGTACATTGTGCCACCATTGGTGCTTGTTTTGATTTTAAGTCCTTCCGACAGCCCCGAGGGAGCGAAGTAGACGGGTTTAATTGGCGAGTTTTGACTTTATAGAGGGGACGAAAATGTGGGCGATAAAGCTCTCTTTAATGACCAGTTTCTTATGGTCTAACATTATCAATGGGTGCATCAATAAATCTAGATGTTGGTACTGAGCGAATACTTGGTTGAAAATTGATAGCTAATGGAATTGCCGGGTTAAAGTTTTCTTCGGGTATATTTAGACGGATATCATACGAGAGGCCATTTTCGCATCGATTCTGAACATTATACTGAACTATCGTGCAAGTGTGATATACACCAAAAGAATATCAATAATAAAACCTTGTGATAATCGCAATTTAAATATACAGCGTCATTTCCCACTCCTATGATAGTGGTTGAGCTCATTTCAGAAGGGAAGTGGATAGGAACGTTCTCGCCAAAAGAAACCCGTTTATCCAAAATCTTGACCGGTTTTGAAGACTCAACCCCGTGTTTAATTAATACGCAGATTCGCTGAAAAAGCCTTGCAAGAATTTAATGAGTGCTAAAATGACTTTTCTTTGCTTTTATACTCCTCTCAAATTAGGTAATATGTATCAGACGTAACTGTTGTACTTCAAAGAAGATAAATTAACTTACATTCGTCAACAAACGTTTTTTCAACTTTCTTTTGTCTCAGGAGCACAGAAAACATCAATCATACAATCCAGCTTAATGAGGTTGATATAATAATTGAATATATCAACTGTAAAACAAGTGTCTATTCTTAAAGTGAGAAGGGCGGATACCCTTCGACGATAATTTTCTTTTGATTACGTGGATTTAATGTAGATCTTGAGCATATGAAGCCGCCTTGAAATAAATAAGTATCCATCACACCACGCACTTTAGGCGTGTACTATTGTTCTTGTTAGCTGGTTTTCTCTGTAATTTCGGGAGGAGGAAGGCCATATAATATATTATAGCCAACAGAGTGGGTGTAAACACCAAGATAACAGAGGATAATTCAGCTATTAAGCCGTGTAATATCAGTACTCAATGTCTGAACCCAGATCTTTTCTTTTTCTATGGAAATTAGATGAGAACCTCGTGCTTCGGCATTCACTTCTACGCTTAAATTATGTCTCACCATAAGTTTCAGAGAAAAATGAAGAAAAAAACGTGAATCTTACTGAAGAATTTATAGTTATGCTCTCTATTACAAGTTCTGAACATCGCATTCTAACACCCACCCTTCGTTACTAAGAAATCTACCACCGAACCAATTTCTGTATTTAAAACGACAACTCAGATTGACATCTTTCCAAAATTAGTCGAGGATATAAGACTAGTGACTCCAAATATAGATAAAGTTAGTTGTTTCTGACATGATTCAGCCCTACAATATCGAAGTGTTCATGGATCAATCACAGTACTCCATTTTCTGATGACAGACTGCACAACCACCATGGCGAAAATTTCCGACCTGTATACAATGACCCCAAGGCTAACGCAAAAAAACTTGCCCCATCCCCACATTTTTCACTTTTTCACAGTCAGAAAAGAGCCTGGTCATTCCCTGGGTTTTACTAACACTGCATGTAAAATAAAGTCCCAACCCCCTGGCCTCAGGACTGTCTCCAACATACCACAGCCTTGATGAAATGGTCGGGCATTGATTGGCTATATTATACAGGACCCCGCAAACAAAACGCTGCTCGCGGTTGTCGCTTGGTCACGTGACCAGCTCCATTCAACCTATCAGCGACGGATGATTCTCGTTTACCAAAAACTCGCATGCGACACACCACCAGACAGCCAATAAAGATTTTTTATATAGAGCGCAAGCGATTTTTTTTAGTCCCAGCAAAACACTCCTAGCACCCTAGCTAACAAAAACCTATTCATTAAGAAATCGGAAACGATAAGAATAAAAAAAAGAAATAGACTTTAAAACTGGACAAGTCACTTTTTTTTTCCTTCTTTTGTTCTTATTGCACCTGATTCTCTGATTTCACGTGTTTTAATCGTTCAGCACATACCAACTGGGAAAAGTTTCCATTCATCGACTGTCGGGTATTTTGGACTGAATTTCCCTCATTTTTTTTCTCACATTTTCACCCCGATTTTTGAGAAAGCAAGATATTTATCCCTTGTGGTCTAGCTCTAGATAAATCTCACATACCCCCTATTTACCCGCTGAGATGTTGGCCAGATCTTTAAGATTGACACAGATAAACACCAGAAGATTTTTGGGTGCGTCCCCAAGAACTTTTGCTGATGTACAGGTAACTGTCGACGGTACCACGGTGCTGATAGAAGCTGGGTCGTCGATTATCCAAGCCGCTGACAAGGCCGGCGTGGTGATCCCTCGTTACTGTTACCACGATAAGTTGGCCATTGCCGGAAACTGTCGTATGTGTCTTGTGGATGTGGAGAGAATGCCTAAGTTGATTGCCTCGTGTGCTATGCCTGTTCAAAACGGAATGGTTGTCAACACGAAAAGTGAACGTGTGCTTAAGGCCAGAGAAGGTGTCACGGAAATGCTCTTGGAGAACCATCCTTTGGATTGTCCTGTTTGTGACCAGGGTGGTGAGTGTGACTTGCAAGAGCAGTCCCACAGATACGGTTCTGACCGTGGTCGTTTCTCCGAAGTCATGGGTAAGCGTGCAGTCGAAAACAAGGCTATTGGTCCCTTGGTGAAGACTTCCATGAACCGTTGTATCCACTGTACCAGATGTGTTCGTTTCATGAACGACGTTGCTGGTGCCCCTGAATTGGGTACCGCCGGTAGAGGTAACGACATGCAGATCGGTACCTACATTGAGCGTAACATCAACTCGGAAATGTCCGGTAACGTCATTGACTTGTGTCCCGTTGGTGCATTGACCTCGAAGCCATACGCTTTCAAGGCTCGTCCTTGGGAGTTGAAGCGTACTGAGACCATCGATGTCATGGATGCCGTGGGTTCCAATGTGCGTGTGGACGCTAGAGGAATCGAGGTCATGCGTGTCATGCCAAGATTGAATGACGAGGTTAACGAGGAATGGATTTCCGATAAGTCTCGTTTCGCTTATGACGGTTTGAAGACCCAGAGATTGACTGTGCCTTTGCTCAAGAACGGTGATGAATTCAGAGTCAGCACCTGGGATGAGGCATTGTCCGTGATCACCGCCGCCTACAAGAAAATCGCTCCAGTAGGCGATGAGTTCAAGGCCATTGCTGGTGCTTTGGCTGATGCAGAGTCCATGGTCGCTTTGAAAGACTTGACCAACCGTTTGGGCTCCGAGAATACCACTACCGATGTGACCCAGGCCACCGACGCTCACGGTGTCGACGTGAGATCAAACTACCTCTTCAACTCCACCATTGATGGAATTGAAGATGCTGACCAGATCTTGCTTGTGGGAACCAACCCAAGACACGAGGCTGCTGTGTTGAATGCCAGAATCAGAAAGGTTTGGTTGCGTTCTGAATTGCAAATTGCCCATATCGGTCAGGAGTTTGAGTCCACTTTCGACTTTGAGAAATTGGGTGCTAACGCTAAGGACTTGAAGGCTGCTTTGTCCGGTACTTACGGTAAGAAGTTGGCTGCCGCTAAGAACCCATTGATCATTGTTGGTTCTGGTGTTGCCAACTCTGAGGACGCCAACGCCATTTACCAAACGGTTGCTGAATTTGCTTCGAAGAACAAGAACTTCAACTCTGAGGGCTGGAACGGTGTCAACTTGTTACACCGTGAGGCTGGCCGTGCTGGTGCATTGGACCTTGGATTCCAAAACCTTTCCAGCAAAAAGACCCAAGCCAAGTTCGTGTACTTGCTTGGTGCTGACGAAATTAAGCGTGGTGACATTCCAAAGGATTCTTTCGTTGTTTACCAGGGTCACCATGGAGACCTCGGGGCCTCTTTGGCTGATGTCATCTTGCCTGGAACTGCGTACACGGAGAAGTCTGCCACATACATCAACACTGAGGGTAGAACGCAAGTTACCAGAGCCGCCACTAACGGGCCTGGTGCCGCTAGGGAGGACTGGAAGATTGTCAGAGCGTTGTCGGAGTACTTGGGTGAATCTTTGCCATATGACGACTTGTATGGCGTCAGAGAGAGATTGGGAGAGATTGCACCACATTTCGTCAGACACGATGTTGTTGAGCCTGTGAGCGAAGAAATCGTGACTGTCGGACTTAAAGATATTCTCAACAGACACCAGAATGCTAAGGTGCTGGGTGTTGCTTTGAAGAACCCCATCGATAACTTCTACTTCACAGACGTCATTTCCAGATCCTCTCCAACGATGGCCAAGTGTGTGTCGTCGTTCGGAGCAAAGATTGACAAGGTCAAGGACCCCAAGCCTGATGTCAGTATTGCCTAAACAGACAGCTGCCACCCCCTATATTGCATGTGTGGACCCGACCCACCCCACCCTTTTCTATATATCTATCTATAATTAAGCCATTGGCTTGTATCTCCAATCTAAGAGACGTGAAACTAAGCAAGTTGCTGAGAATGGATAAAAAAATCCAATAAACAAAGAATTTGAGAATCTCATTAACCATTTTTGTAAATATGTTTGGAAGTTGGTAATTTTATATTCATGGTTACCTTAGGGTGTTTCTATTCTTTTCGTAGATCAGTACTGAAAAAAAAAATTGAAGTAATGTTGGTCTATTTAAAAAGGTAAAGCTATGATGATCCTCAAATATTTTTTGGCCCGTAAGTTTGAGAGTCTTTCCACGTCAGATTCCTATGATGGCCTTCAAAGACAAGCGAGTCATGAAAGCATACATCTGTATAAAAACAGTAAAACTCTCAAATCTCGCACCATTGAACTTCAAACTAAGGGGAATATTTTCAAAAAGATGTGATAATAAGTTCAGTTTCATGCCATCTTCACCTATGAGAGTCTACACCCCAGGAAGTAGAAATGACGGCATTCTCAGCTTCGACTATTCTGAGGTAATTTATTTGGAAGTATTCTCGATTCTTCAGCTTTGGATATCGCATTGCCAAGGAAATAAATGGTTTCCTCAAACCCGCTTGGCTTGGCGATATTCGAAAAAACTTCTAGCCAATACAAACGTTGCTTGAATGAACTCGTGTTTGCCGAATCTTGCGGATTTCACTTTTTTTTTTCTTCTTTTTTTCTTGGCGGAGCTGCGGCGACAACTAGTGTCTGTCTTTCCTGTTGGAGCCTCCACTAAAACCAGATCTCTCGGACTTGTACGGCGTCTCAGACTTCTCGGACTTCCGCTCAAATTCGCTCATTTCCTCCCATACTGAAAATAACCAGCCCTTTCATTCGAAAGATAGTATTCAAAAATTCAAATGCACCGCTTATTGTTGGGCGCCACATCGGGCAAGAAATTTCAGTAAGTGATGGCCTTTAATCATTCTCGGCGTTCTTCTTCGCGTTTGAAGCCCTGCATCCTATATGCCTTTTGAAAGGCCTCGGCATATTTTAGGGGCCAGGGTTATCACTTTAAAAGTCTTTTAAAGTGGCAAAATCGGTTCCTTTGGGTTCTTTTTAAGGAAGTATCGGCATATTGGAAAGGTTTGATGGCGAGTTTTCATTCCAAATACCATATCCTGGGAGCCGTAGCTTGTTTCAACCAATGTGCGTTATTGTTCTCTCTCACAATCTGATAGCACACTGCATATCCATGAGAGAATCGGGGAAATTGTCGGCATTCGTTCGGGAGACTACCAATTAAATAAAAAAAAAAAGTAGCACAATGTCGAAAATTTCACAACCCCTGGTGATAAACCAGGGGAGGCGGTTGCACTATTCAGGCGGTTGCATCCAATCACTGTTATACATTCCTCTGATTATGCACTGAATACATTCGCAGGTGGGGCATTTTGTTTGGCCTTTTCGTTGATGATTCACTATCGCAGTAAGGCATTTTTCGGGACTACCTCGCCGAAAAGTATGCACATGACCGCCGTGTGCGGTAATCATTATGCATCTATTGCTACAATTCTTGCAACGCGCTTTTCTCAACAACTACAAAAGCGCCCCATTGTAGAAAATCTTTGCTTGCTCGTCGAAAACGTGACTATACAAGTAAGTTAAACTTCATCAAGCTGCACAAAAAGTTGGAAAAGTCTCATATTAAAGCTTAATAGACGCCGGACAAAAAACTATCATGTTTATTTAACGATTGTCCATGCAGTGGAGGTATACATCCATCCAGCCCTCCCTCTTGCATTATAACTGCATATGTAGAATGTGAATGTGATATCGACGAAGACGATTAGGAATGTTCGCCCATTTTTTGCAAAGAAGGATTAAAAAAGCGTGGCTTTTAAAGGCTTAAGGTTTTTTTTAAAAAAAAAAACTCACTAGAAAAAAAAAACTTCTGATTCTCTGGTTTTGCTCCTTTTTTCCCTTTTTCTCCATTTTTTTGACGGATTCATTTTTCCATGCACAAGATATGATGCAATGAATAAATCTTATGTGTAGTTCCGGAGTTAGCCGTGGCTTAAGCCGACGTTGTGGTTCCAACTCCGATATACCTCGACGAACACCTCTTTCCCGTGTACGGGAAACAGTATTTTGTAAGAGAAATATTTTATTGTTGAAGAAAAGGGAGAAAGAAGGTGCTTAAAAACTGAAGATAAAATAAAAGAGATATAAAGAAACAATTCGCGGATTCGGAAATAAATCGAAACCAAATCGTAGTCATCTGTATAACTACAAGACCAAAAAAAAAAAAAAAAAATTAAGAAAGTGCAGGCCCAAATCTACTTATACTTACACTGGTTCATGGTTGTGGTATTTGTTGCGTTTTCTTGCATCTTTTTTTGTTTTTGCGATTTCATACCTCGTTTTTTCCTCCATAGTCTATGAAACGGGAGAACCCGGATGAGCAAAAGATCAATTTTGCGCAACGCTGGAGGGTCGCTCGTGCATGTGCACGGTGCCACAGGCTCAAAAGTAAATGTGTTTATGACGATCCGTCTCACAGCTCGTGTCGAAAATGTCTTCTGCTTGGAATCCCGTGTTCTGTGGATGAAGACCCCACAGCACATAATGCCAAGCGGCGTCCTTCAATGAAGCTTCCTGTACGGACGCCGAATCAAATATTGCTGAAAGTGGAGAAGCTCTTGGCAGAAGCAGAAAAGGAGTTTTCAAGAATGCCCAGCTCAAGTATGGGCTCATGCTCGGAGTCGGAGTCGGGGCTTAGGTCGTCGAAGTCGAAGGGGGACCCAGAAAAGTTTAACAATGGCCCCCATGTCAGAGATGCCGCAACGGTCTCAGGAATTGCCTCAGCAAAGAACGAGAAAGCACAAGCTGAAGCCATATCGGATGCGAGATTGTCGGCCCAAGTCCAAAGAATCCAAACCCAGATCTTGATTCTTAGCGAGTCCTTGGAAAAAGCCGTACAAACCACCGATTGTTCCGTGACAGATTCACGCTTGGTGGACAGGGCTTCGCTGCGGAGATCTGATACATTATCTCAGACCCCAGCCAATAAGCTTGCACGTTTGTTTGATAACTCAAACGGGCCTAATAAGCCAGGGAGAGTCAATCAGCAAGTGCCCATAAATGTTTTGACGAACCCCGTCAATCAACACGTCCTGGCATCGTCAACTTCTACATCTTCGTCATCATCAGCATTGCAGTCATTATCATTACCTTCTTCGTCATTACCAACCTCAAGGCCTCAGCCACCACCATCAGTGAGTCTACCATCGGGGTCTCAACCACAACCCCGGCCGCCCGTCTCCTCTTACGGCACCTTGGTGTCTTCAGTATCCCCAAGCAATCATCTATATTCTCTTATTTCTGAGACCGAGGCTCGTACACGGTATGCGTTCTTCAACCAACTGATGACTGCGTCTTTTCCCCTTCTTGCACTCCCAATAGAACTTTATGACTATGACCAAGCATTCAATGCATCCCCTTTGCTTGTGCTTGCGTGTATCTACGTGACAGCCATTTGTGACCGTAAGTTCTCGAACGTCAATGAGAATAGGATGTTGCGCGATAGCCTCATCGAATACTTGGACCGTGCCGTATCACATCGCGTGTATATTGAGGCGGCGGGTCTCTCGTACCACGTCGTTTATGCGTGTATGATCCTATCTTTGTGGGGTAGTCCTTCATCCCATGTGCAACAATATAAGAGCCAGATGGATATGATTTCGGCATACGCTGTCTCTTTATGTATAGATGCCGGTAACGTCTCGATAATCAATGCCCCAGCCTTGCCCAAAGAAAACTCTCCTGAAAGAAACAGTTTGCGTACACTCTTGGCCGTCTATTGTTGCTGTGGCTGGCTCAACTTCTCATTGCCGCGGTTCAATTTCGCCTCGTGGACCCCAAGACATGACCTTGCCATCAAAATCCTTTCTCGGAGTCTGCAACAAGTTCAACCCTCTGGGACAGATAGGTTCTTGTGCTTTTACTCAAGGTTTGTTCGTATGGGGAAGCAACTATTTAACTTTTTCTCGGAGGGCGCGGTTTCGTTGAACCTTCGTGAGTCGGAAGAAGAACCGAGAGGTCTAGCCGGTCCAGACCCTTCGGATCCATTCGAACATTCTCTTCAGTTGAGAAAGCTTGTTGGAGAATTGGCGACCTACGAAGCAAAGTTGACAGATACTGTCAACGAAGCCGGTGTTTTGCAGGGAGACGGCTTATCTAAACTAACTGTTGGTGAAAGAAACTGTGTGCTACTCATATACTACCAACTTGATATGATGGTTCACGATAACTTAGTCAGCTGGTGTATATATATATTAACTACTGACGCGGGAGGCCGGGGTCAGAAGAAGTGCTTTCCTAAATCCGATAAAGATTTGCTTTTACATCACATCAAAAAGTGTGGGGCCACCGCTGAGAAGGTGCTTGACTTTTTCATTGAGCTCAATGCAAGCCATGTCAGTGAATTCCCCACATTCTTCTATTATCGAGCACTTACTTCGTTGGCGTCGTTGATCCGGCTCCTGATCGTGGTGAAATCTGATATTCTGCGATTGTATTTTGCAGAAGCCCAGAACTTTGATTTCAGATTATCTAGTCTTTACAACGAGGTTGTCCAGATTGTTGAGGCGTACAAAGTGAAGTTTGATCTGCAAGTATGCCAGAGATTATCGCCAGTTTTGGGGCGGATTGGTCGTTGGGTACATTTCATCGAGACCCACAATTGGCATCTTCCCGCATATCAGAATACCGGTATGGACTTTCTCAGGCTTACCGATATGAGTATAGGCCAGGAAATCGAAAATTTAGCTGCCCCAAAAATGCCATTCAATGAAGCCAGCGGAAATTCACCTACGAATGTTCGAACAAGCCATGCAAATTGTGAAACCAGGCCAGTGGAAGAACTGTTTCGGGCCAATCCTTACGATATTCCCGATTTTGTCCCGCCATTAGCTCCGAACTTTTCCTTCCAAGAAATGTTCAAGGGAATTGACGACGATATAATACGCTACTTAAACCCGACGGAAACATTGGACGCGGGCTTTTCTTTTACATTTGACTAGTCGGTTTTGGGTGTTCAATTGATTCGTTCGATAATTATAGACATCGCCAGTGTAATTTATACAACTTATATACAAATACGTTAGCCGGACTCAGAATCTAAAGTCGTCTACATCTTCTGTAGCTGGTGCCTGCGAGGAGGTCTTGGTTCTCTTGGCGGCACTTTCTTCCCTGTCTTCAACCTCGTATCTTTGTTTACCTCCCACAAAAGCACCCGAGTCTTCGGCGGACTTCTCCTTTAACACCTTATATAAGCTTCCCAGGCTTGGTGTAACTGTCGTAGAAGCAGTAGACTTGATTTTGGAGTATTCCGCGATTTCCACCTTTTCCGGTTGATCCTCGTCAGAAACAACACCAGTGCGTGTTTCGAAATCATCTCGATCAACAGACACGGATCCAGGGCCGTCAAAGGCCGCGGGCTGCACAGACTCGTCTTCAGACTCCAGATCTTCCAGATCTTCCAGGTCCGCTTCGGACTCCTCGCCATCCTCTAAGCTTCCCCATGTTTCCCCCAGCAAATCCAATGCAGAGCCCTTTTCACCATACTGCACTTGGTATCCCAGATTTGTGTAATCGCCATCAAGCCCTGGGATCCACAAGTTCAGGTACGAGGGCGGTTTTCCAATCTCCTTCATGACGGTGATCCATGGAGGCATGGTAGTTTCATTCTCGGACATGCCCACGGCCAAGCGTAGGGCCTTGGAGATTTTTCCTGGCCGCATATGTGCCACAACATCTCTGTTCTGGTCGGCATTCTCCCTTCCCTCGCTATAAACTTCTCCGAACGCAAGCAACCGTGGTTTTGTTTGGTACTTAAAGAAGGCATCGTGGAGTTTCTGGTAATCGATATCAAGCCGGCCCATTTTCGGCTGCACGCGGTCTCGCTGCAGTTTTTTCAACGAGTCCGGGTCATGGTTGCGCATCTCGGCAATCCCGGTGTTTTCAATAAACTTCGGAAGCATGAATGGTGGTCTCTCCACCCCTCGCTTTGAGGATAGGTACTCTTTTTTCTGCTGCCAGTGCGGAGGCACGTCAACGTGGTTCATGGAAGTTTTCAAATGGACCACCATGAACGGGTCTGGGGCATCTGCATCGTACCATTCAACGGCCTGGGGTTTGTGTGTGGACGCTTTCAACACGGAAATGGGAACTTTTTCTCGGATCCGTTTCTGTCGCTTGGACATTTTCTTGTCGGACCCATCCTGTTCAATATCGCTTTCTTCAGAAGTGTTTGTATCTGAGGAGAAGTCATGTGTATCAGAGTAGGCTACGATCTGGTGGGGCTTGGGGTTTTGTTGGAACTTTTCAAACACGTTGGCGTATTGGGAGAGGAGATGTGTTGGTTGTTGTTCCTCGGGGTATTCCTCGGGGTATTCCTCGGACAGAGATGTTTTAGATGACAGAGTATCCTTAAGTTTCGAGAAAATATCCATCAATTGAGCCTTATGAGCCTCGGCTTCGTCTGCTTCTCCATAGTTACTTTGACTGTTTTCTCCTGCTGGTATCTGACTTCCAGAGGATGTTTCTTTATGGGTGATACTTGCATTGGAAGAATGTTTGTCTGGAGCTTTTTCTGGGGAAGGGTTTACGGGGGAGGGCTTTTCAGAAAACTCTGGTGTGGACTTGGAAGGAGGCACGCCCTTGTGTTTGCCTTTAGCTTCTGTGCCATTTGACGTTTCAGCTTGAGCTTCAGCTTCATCTTCAGTTTTTGGTTGTGGAATGGCTAAAGAAGTGTCTGTGTCTGTCCCGGCCCTCTCTGTAGCATTATCTTCTTCAGGTCCCGTCTCTAGTAGTGACGAAGATTCCTGTTTTTCTTCTACAATCTTTTCCTGGGCCGTTTCTGAGACCGGTAGTATTTTTTTGTCAGTTGGACAATTCGGTTTCGGAGCTGTATCCACAGCGCATGTGTCTTTATTATTAGTGCTTTCCTCGCCATCGACAGCTTTGGGATTTTCTTCTTCGCTTGTATTTTGTGGCAGTTTCTTTTCAACAGACGAGGTGCTTTGGACCACTTCATTCTCTGGCCCTAGTGCGGAGGGGACCTTGGGTGGAGATTGATTTATTTTCTCACTTTGCACACTTCCGGGGTCATTCTTGGAGGTTTCATTATCGCCTGAGTCTTTAAGCTTTCGTAGCTTTTGTCTTTCTCTGCGGATCTGGTTTTTCGTGCGTTTTTGGCCCATATTGTTTGTGAGGTGTTTTATGAATTAGTGTAGATGGGGGTTTGTAGTGGGTGCGAAGAGGTGTGGGAGAACGATCCTGCGAAGCTTCTACAGTGGTGCTTCGGTGCAATGAAAAGAGAAGAACTCACATATAAATATATTTAGGTGAGTATTTTTGTATTTTTGCAGAATTTTTTTGTTTATATTTTGTATTTTTGTATACCTCGATAAACTTATGTGGATCTCTTTATCATTATGGCAGCGGTTTGGTTATACTGGGGGACTGGGCACCGCAGAGGCTCTCAACATCACTTAAATGAGTGCCACTAGGCAACAAAATGTACTAGTGAAGGTCAATTTTTCAGTTGATTTACGAGCTTAAAGTATACGCCAAAGAAATTTCAGTGAAGCTTTTTAGAGCAGAATTACATTTTTCCTTCGACGAGGAGCCATAAATCTATAGAGCCCCCTACTATTAGAACAGAATGCTCACTAAAAACAAGAGCATTGATTACTTTTATTGCAAATAACCTGTTTCATGTTCTTCAACTCTTCATTTTCGGTGGCTTTCTAGTTGGCTATTTCTTATTTGTTTATTGTTATTTTGAAATGTTCGTATATTTATTGTTACGCGTGTTGATTTGCTGTCGTACTTGAAAAGGTTATGTAAAGCATGGGCCCATATCTGCCTTGTGACATCAATGCTTGCCATAAACACATTTTTACACGGCATTATTTTAGTAAGCATTATTGTGGATCCAGGACGACTTTTTCTAATAATGACCAAACCAACAATGTACCCTTCCACAGGTGTGTTTCAACAATGGCACCTTCCACAATGGCACCTTCCACAATGGCACATTCCACAATGGCACCTTCCTAAATGACATCATTGCACCTTCCACAATGGCATCTTTAAAAAACTTCAGTACTCCTGTGCCAGAACAATCCCCCCTCTTTGTCTAAGTCACATGCTTTGAAATCATAGAAACTATCCCTCAGACGGGTCTTCTCGTCACCACACACCATCTCTATTCTTCAATCAGCTCACGACGCAAGAATCAAATCCTCATTTAAACAGTTGCATAGTTTTAGTTTTCACCTATATTCTAGCATGTCCAGGCTCGAATATTTATGTATCCGGACATCAAAAACTGGCTACTGCCCGACCATAGCATAATCAGGTCTTTATCTTCTTA
This sequence comes from Metschnikowia sp. JCM 33374, assembly GCA_005406065.1. NCBI lineage: Eukaryota > Fungi > Ascomycota > Pichiomycetes > Serinales > Metschnikowiaceae > Metschnikowia > Metschnikowia sp. JCM 33374. The sequence goes on from BIMT01000060.1 coordinate 19,158, forward strand.
AGGAGGTCATCAATCTGACTAGACATCGCAGTTAGCCGTGTAGACAATGCCTTCTCGTCCTTATCTAAAGACGCCCCCAATTCATGGATCTTGGCTTCAAGTGACTGTGCTATCTGGAGGGCCGTGTGTTTTTTTGGTCCGTCGCGTTTCGAGACATCGGATGTGGCGTCGGCAAATTCCCCGTCCTTTAAAGCAGGCGTCTTGAGCGCATCCACTTGAACTTCAGCCATGATCTCCTCTTTCGTTTGTTTGCGTGGTTCTTACACTGACGTGATATCGATATTAAGGTACAGATGAATGATGAGTATGTTGGGTTTTCCTTTGAAATTTGAACGAGTTAGTACCAAAAGATGCAAACAAAAATATCCGAATGGTATGGTTCTTGTAAATTCCAGAATAACTTGTTGTCTAATTTGTGGTGGTGATGGTTAGTGCACGCGTGGGTGCGGGCCATGACGTGTGCTGAGTAAATATCAAGGACATTGAGCATGGTGGAAATGACAAGACGATCAAGTTTTCAAACATCTCCCTTGGGAAAATGTACCTTGCTTTTTAGTCAGCTGGTTTGAGAAACTCAAGTATGAGGAATATTTATTTTTAATTTTTTGTATTTTAAGAAACATATTTATTCTTACGGTATCGAAATTGGTGTTACCCAATGTGCCACAGTCAATAGCTCTAGTACTTTGACTCTCTGAAATAACAAATCAGTGTATCAGGTCATTTGAGATGATTTTCAATTATGTTTTTTTTTTTTTTTGAAAATAAAATCTAAGCATAAATAAATCACCAAAAAAACGAATATGTAATTGTTTAGAAGGCATTGTTGAATTTGGATATCCTTGCAATTCGGTGCGAAATTAAGGAAATTAAAAATGGACCTTGTACATATTAATATTTCAAAGTTCTGTTTTTCAGTATTAAAAAACACACAACGAAGCAACTTTTGATATTGCAAATCAGCCCAAATTAAATTACACTCTAAAAATCCTTGTTGTTACGCTAATTCAAAATTTGATGGTGACTATGGCTTCTGGTACTTTCCCTTGGGCTGGGTGTGAGACGCCTGGAGCAGACACCCAACAGAAACTACTACGAACTCTTCCAACACACAAATTCACGAAATTAAGTGGGGTAAAAAAATAAAAATAACGTATTCAGAAAAGAAATCAAATAGACTTTCAAAATTTATGTGACTAGCTGTCACGAAGTAGTTTTGGGGACCCTTTTTCAATAGGAAAGTGAGGATTGCATGTGCCGAGAATTGCATATTCTGTAGCCTCTCCCACTGTCGCTTTCTCGTGCCTCTAAGGTTTACAGTAAAGAATTCAAGAAATATTCAAACTGCTCACACTTCATGGCAGGGAGGATCAATAAACAAAAAAGTAATAAAAAGAAAAGGATGAGTGAAATTCCTAATTCCATAAAAACCCCGATTCTATTTGTCTTGTCAATGACTATCGTGGCAATAAACCAGGCCAGAGCTCGCGTGCGACATAAAAAGGCTTCATCCTCCAGCTTCAACCGAGACGTAATCTTGCGAATAGTTCCAAGTAGAAATACCGCCTTTGTTTTTGTGGATCAAAATGTCCAAAAGAAAAAAGCACTGGTTTGATCATTAAACCACGATCTATTCTGTTTATGCTCTATTCTGATTATGATCCACTTTGAGATCATGATCTATTCTCGTAAATCAAGATGTTCCAGTTCCAGCATGGCTCACGTCGCGGGTCCGTTCCACGCCGCAAATCTCCACATCAGCATTAATGCCTCCACATTCTGCACCCACCAGACCCCAACATAAATCAAAAGAAAAACACCACCACAAATATTTTTCTGGGACCCGGACGCACACATTACAATTCGAATACTCTTATACAAACAAGTGCCATATATCCGAATAAAAAAAAAAGCTCTCATATCAAATTTCCCTTAGAATAATGCGTGCGGTTGTGCTTCTTAGCTTGGGTCTTGTGGCCCATTCAGTAGCATGTGGTATTGAACCATCTCTGCCATTCAACTTGGAATTATATGATTCCCACATTCCACTGTCGCTTTCAGAGAACCTCATGGCGATGCAAAACCACAAAAATGCCTCAGAGCCATGGTATGAGCGTTTGTTCGTTGATTCCACACCCGGCCACGCGGATAGCGATCTGGGAGACCAGTATCTCTGCAAAATGCTTTCAAAGCTGGCCATTGAAAAGCGCAAAACCCCACAGCCCCTTATAGAGCCCGAGAAAGAGTCACAGGCAGCCATTCTTCACAATGCAATGAAGATTGTCCACGAAACGTTCCCTCCAAATGCATGTCTTTGGGCATATGAACTCCGCGGCAAGTATTGGTCATATGCTCTCTGTAGCGCAGATAAAATCATCCAGTACCATGAAGGAGCAATCCCTGAGGAACGAAACACCAACCATGTGGCAGAATCTCCAAGTACTGTGTTCGTATTAGGCCGTTTCTCACCGGCCTCCACAAAAGAGGTGCTTTTCGAGAACCAGGCCTCTATCAAGCACTATAATACATATGTAAGGGACGCCGAGCGGTCTGCCAGGCTCCTCGACGAGAAATCGGCACCTTTTAGCCACCATGCTGCTCAAAAAGTTGTTCTGCAGATCGTTACAGACGGGTCTGTATGTGATATGACTTACCAGCCACGAACCATTGAGGTGGTCTACAAATGTGACGCTAATGGCGGCCCAAATCCCCTGATTGTCGATGTTGCCGAGACAAAAACTTGCCACTATAAGATGTCCGTGCACGTGCCGAGTTTGTGTGGATATGAGCCGTTTTCCCCACATAGACACAGCCAGGTTTCTGCCGTCGATATTCCGTGCCAGCGGATAAGAAAATCAAAAGCCTCGGGAAAGCAATCCCCCAAAAAGCAATCCCAGGAGAATTTTGAGGCACACGCGCTGCTTCACGAGCACTACGACGAGTACACTACAAATACCGTCTTAAGAGACCACATGGAATTTCCTGTTCGTGCCGATAATCGTATCGACATCGCGGATCACTATATTGTGGCATTGGGCCAAGGGTTTTATGTTGCACGGAGCAAGAAAGAGTTTCAAACACCAAGCTCATACTTCAACATGCGTAATGTGGTGATTTACAATGGCTTTTACTCGTCATTGACAGACTTGAATACACAATTTGCGAAGATGATCTTCAAGGGAATTGGAACGACGCTTTTGGCGCCCACCGCCCCGGAAGAGGGGCCAAAAATTATCGACTGGCTGCATTCCTTTATCATGTGGTTCGAGATTTATGACTATAAGGGTGATTTCGTAGCGCTATCACGCCTTGAGCACGATGCCACAGAAGACCCCAACCTGTTGAAATCCCAATTCTTGGACCCAGTGTCCCTTCTTGACGTGGAGGGCGAGCCACCCAAGATGGTGAGATTTGATCGGCCCGAGTTTCAGGCGCCTCATGGCATGTGGAATTTTGAGGCCTTCTCTGAAGACGGTGGGCCATTGCCAAAAAGGGGTTCTCATGTCACAGAAGACCAGTCTGTAGAATTACTTGATGATGACTCTTTCAGAACTATTATCATGTATAATCGTGGACTTACAGAGAATTCTCAGGTTAATATGGAACTCGTGGACCAAAAAACGGGAAAAGTTCTTGAGGGTCATTATGGAGATTACGGCCAATATATTTTTGCTTTGGAAATCAAAGAGGGATTAAAACAAGAGTTTGCCATTTCTCCAATGAACCAGGACCAGGATGTTCTGGCGTTCATCTTGAAGCTAAGTGCACATCAAAGTCCAGAAAGTATCGAAAAATCTGCCATTGAAGAGGACACACCCGAAAAAGAAGACGAAGAAACACAAGTTTTGGCCGAGAAAGGCCACCACGAGTTTGAGCTAAAAGAAGAGGGAAAAAATTCCGAGGGTGAAGAGTTTAAGAGTCATGAACTTCAAGAAAAACAACCAAAAGTTCAAGAACAACACATTCAAGAACCAGGCGTTCATCAAGCAGAAGTCCATCAAGCAGAAGTTCATCAAGCAGAAGTTCATCAAGCAGAAGTTCATCAAGCAGAAATCCATCAACCGGAAGTCCAACAACAACAACTTCAGGTACAAGAAGAGCGCCAGGAATATGAAATCCAAGAAGATTCTAATAATCCTCAATTAAGGGAAAGCAATATACCCGAGAGACAAGAACCTCTTTTTCAACAGAATGGTGAAATCAACCATCTGGCTAATGAGGTTCACCTCGAACATCATCAAAATTTTGATGACGAAAAACTACCCCGTGAAAGAGACGAAACTACAGATTTTGAACATCATCATCAGTCCGTTGAGACCCAACACTTCGAAGAAACGAAGATGCAAGGCTCGGAACAGCCTGTGGATCGTTTGATTGATGAACTCTGAGTGGAGGAGTTGCGAATTTTAGAAATAACGTTGCCGCAGGAGATTGGTATACGTTTCCCCTCTCATTAGGTATTCATAAGAAAAAGCATCGAAATTAAGAGCCAATGAAGAAAAAAGAAATTTTCCTTAATTCTTTTTTAATGCTTTTTCCATGCTTATTTGACTTAGCTTCATGGGCTTGGAACATGCTGAGGTTTACGCCGAAGAAACGGGCCACTACGCGCCGCTGCGTACATCTGAACATGGCGAGAAATTTCAAGAGAATTTTTGCCAGCCCACGCATGGCAATGAGATAGTGGCCTTACATCACCGGATCGGATATCCACACCTAGATCGAATTTAAAGGAACCAATTTAAACAAGGCCCACATTCTTGGCTTGTTCAGTGAAATCCACAATAATAAAAGAAAGCAAAGATTATAAAAGACGCGACTTTCTCTATTTAAAATGGTTCTTTTATCGAGATCTGTGCCTTCCTTGGCCCCAGTATACAAGGTTGCCCATCGGATGACTAGCCACAGAAATATCTCCTTTTTGTCAAAGTTGCTTCTGTTGGATACCAAGGATAGTGAGGATGCAGAGAGAAAAATGTACTATTGGGATGAATCTCCTTTCGAAGATATCAGAACGCGAGCAGCTTTTATTCGTGCTCGGGCAAAATGTCCCGTAACGCAGAAACCCGTCAACTTTGTTTGTCCACACTCAGGAATTCCTACACACCACGACGAACAGGCCTGGAGCAATGACACCGAGTATCATGAGAAAAAAAAGTACGAATTGTTGAAGAAAGTGAACCTTTACGAGCACGACTTGCGGTCGGGACGGAAATTCAACGAGTTCATTTTCCCCGGGCCCGTGGAACGAGATGTCATGCCATCATTGGCGTCATGGGACTCTTTCTTTTACACAAGAGACTTCAATCCCATGAATACCGAGTTTAACTTGGCGGCTGCAACCAAGGTGTTGACCTATCCAACCACAATTGCGTCTTTATTGCATAGATTCACACCCTACGCATTGGAGCCTAAGGGTCCAATGACATTGGAGGGATTGCGTTCGATGTCTGCTTTGAGATACTCTTTGTACTCCCCTACTAAGAGTAAGGATGCCGAGGCCATGTTCAAGGACCGTGCCATGCGTATTTTCATAGTTGGTGCTCGTATGGAGGCTATGCTTCCTGGATACGTATGGAAGCAGTTCGGATACCTTTTCCCCGACACCAAGTTTGAGATCCATTTAATCGGTCCTCATTCGCATTTTGACGGTGAGTTGAAGCAATTCACTGCCACAGATAAACCACATGGTAGACCCCTTGTTACGCAATATGACGAACAAATCACCATTCACCATCATACCAAATACTTCCATGAAATCTACAATACCGGAGACCTCTTCCCATTCGACCCCTACTTGGACGTGTTTTTCATCTTCCATCCTGGTTTCAGAACCGCCGACGAGATCCACTGGGATAATTCCTTGAAAGGATTGCTTGAATCCAAGTGTGCGGTTTTTGTTACGGGATATCACGAAAAAGACTTGAGGCGCGAATTGAACTGGCTTGAGGACCACCCATTGTTCGAAGAAACGGACATATTGATGAACCCGGGCCCAAATATCTTTGGTTCTACAAAGTTGGATTTGGTTGACTCAAACCCCACCGAAACATTCCAGGCCAACAGCGAGGTTTTTGCATTTAGAGGCAAGAGATACCACGCCATCAAGACCTGATAAGACTTGTACATACGTAACGACGAAAATGAACGTGATTTTTTTTCTTCTTCTTTCGCATAGCAACACGGGCGTTTGCTGTGCTGTCTGGGTATGGTAAGGAATGTATTCACGGCCCAACAAAAAGTTTCCTGTACTTTTTGCTACGGTCAAAGTTTTATGAAACTTCGGCTCAACTGGGCTATGTGCTTTCATTTTCTCCTCCTCTTCTGACTCTTATACATAGATAAACTTCCATTAGGAAACTTCAATTCGTGAAACCCAAAAGTCTCTATGTGAAGGCGCTCGTTTATACAAATACATATTCATTTTTAAGAAGGTGTAAGGGATTGGTGTTGTATACAAAAGATCTATACAAGACCTATTCCATTGGAAGTAATGCTTATTTAGTAACTGAAGTGATGGATTTTTGAATGTTTTTTTTTTTCTTTTTTGCTTTCATGCTTCTGGTACTTTTTCGCTTGTTCAGACATCCATATTACAACTATAAAACTAGAGGTCGCTTGATGTATAACAGTATTTCCAGATAGTACTATGACGGCGATTTATATTTTCTGTTATTACTTCTATGTTTACCTTTTTTTTCTACCTTTGTTATTTTTCTTACGCTGAACTAATTTTCTCTCATTCGACTACATAACCGCTGATCTTGTTCGAGAATTAAAACATGTATAATATAATTGTTGGTATGTGTTTATAAAAAAGATCTTCATAATAAAAAAAAAAACATTGAATAGCTTTAGTCTGCTTAAAGGTGACCAGCAAAGCTAGGAAGATCAGCTTGAACCATTTTCAAGCTCACGAATCATCTCCATATCCAAGGAATCAGCTGATCTTACTGAATAGGAGCTTCCTTCGTCGCTCAAACTCGAGCTGGGTGAGTCACATGACTCTACAGATCGTTGGTCCAGATCAAGGGGCCCGACAAAACTTGTGGGTCTTGGTTGGTGTACAGGCAGCTGCATGGCTGAAATGCCAATAAGTATCCTCCAAATATTAATTTCGAGGTCTATCTGGACATCACCGACAACATCTTGCCAGTGTTTTAAATCATCTAAAGCATCTTGAAACAATTCAGTTTTAATTGATTCCTTGCGACTCACCAAGAAGTCCAGTTCATTCAAAAGTTTGACGAACTTGGTGGACCCATTCACGGTGGGCATGCCCAAGGATTTTGCCATTGCAGTTTGACAAAATTCTCCATATGTTTCTGAACATTCTGATCTAATGCGTATGGTTTCATGCGCAAAGCTAACCATAGGAATAATGTGAACATCCACTTCTTCTTTCATCTGAATAATGGCAAGCTGGACTTTATCCAACAGAGACTTGGCGTTGGTTAGTTGCGTAATCAACACGGTCAACATGGTTTCAGCAGCGAGCAAGGTTTCCTTAGAGCTCGTGGAGATGCTGAGAAACTCAAGAAAACGGGCGTACATGTTACCCACGTAACATAAATTCTTAAATACCGAAAAGATCTCTTGTCTGAGCTCCAACATATCATAAACATAGTCGACGAGTTGGGCCTTTGCGACTCTGGCATACTGTTTGCGATAAAAGTCGAAACATTGAAGAAGCATCTCGAGCATTTCCTCAGAATTCACCACTTCGGGGTCGACTTTGAGTTCCCCCACCGTTTCCTTGCACATAGTAGCCAATATTTTCATGGTGATGTCCAATTGTTGACTGTTGGTGATCGGAAATGATTGCTTAGTTTTTTTCCGTGACAAAGCATCAATTGGTGCTTGTGTGGGGCCAGATGAGCCATTCACAAACAGCTTGAGGTCGGAGAGTGTCTTGCTAAAACACTCCGAAGTAGTTCCATGGTCCTTATCAGCAAATTTTAAAGCAAGTGTGCTCAAAGCGGAAGAAACCGGGATATTTTTCATGGCATCAAGGAAAAGAGAGAATCCTTCATTTCTAGAATATTCCAGTTTGAAAAGACAGCACTGTGCCATATTTTCAAGAGCAAGTTCATCCCACAATGTATGTGCAGAGTCATTTCCAACGTTCCAAGAGCCCGCAACAAACAGACTTGATCTGAAGGTTTCCTTCAAGAGACCGAAGGTCTTGCGAGCAATAGACATGGCCTTGGACTGCTTGAGTTTATTTGTGGGATCGGAAACATTCCTGGTCTCAACAAACGTTTGGCGCCTGTCACAGCAGTAAAATACACGAACCAGTTGGGGAGAAGTGGCACTTCTGGCAAGTATACCAGTTACTTTAGGCTCGACAGGAGCCACACATGCTGGAGAATTTCTAACTTCAGAGTAAACATTGTTGACCTCTCCAAAGTCAATATTCCAATCGAAGCTTCCAAAGCTTGGCAGGGATATGGGCGAAGGGTGGGGAGCTTTTGGCTCTCCATTAATCCGCTTATTGAAGAAAGCACCATTTTTGAGATCATCACTTAAGGGAAGTTGAAGGCGTAAAAGGGGATTCAAAAATAAAGCATTTCCTTGATCATGGTGGAACAAAAATGTGTCATTTTCTATCTCAGGTGACATGGCGGTGTGGTAGTAATAGTCAGCGCTACTTGAAGTATAGAAAGGCACTTCAGTCTGGAGAAATTCCATGAGGGAGGAAACGTCGTTCGCTGCATCTCCCGAGTTGCTTCCACTCGTGGAAGCTAAGAGAGCAGATCTTTCAGTGGCAATTAAGTTCAGTGAAAAATAATCCAGTGGCTTCTGAATGTACGATGCAAGACGGGAGATTGGAGAGGTAGCGCCAAGTTTTACCGAAATGTTAGTAGTCTTTTGAGTGGTAGTGGATGTACGAAAAGGGGCATCTTTTCTTCTCCAGCGAAACTTTCTCTGTCCGTTAATTCCGCTCGAAGTTTTGGGAGCTTCGGAAGCGTTGTTAGCGTCAGCAGGAGTCGCATGAGTCTCAGCGGCACGGAGAAACTTGGTGGCAAATATCATTATCAAAATTCTGTTGGGGAGTTAATTGTTGTTGAGAATGAGACGGGCATAAATGACGGGCGGGTTTTCCGGGGAAATCATTCACTTATGTACGTTTTTAAAATGAAAAAGCGGTCGGCTAGATACTCCTTCCAGCTCGGGAAACTTCGCTTCAGAGAAGAACATAGGGAAAAAACAGCGTGCCAGCAGGTTTCTTACAGGCCAACTAAGAGCATCGCAGATGGAAAAAAGGAAAGAAAAGGTATTATGGGCGACAGCTTACCACATAGTAGAAATATTTCTTTGATTACGATTTTACTTGTTATCTAAAACGTAGAAGGAGAAAAAAGTGGTGGTTTGTTTTTCGAATCTATTTAGTTGTTCTATCTTCATTTGCAGCCGCACCAGCCGGTTGCGAAAATGAATACACCATCTCCCCCGCCTATCTGCACACACTGGTTTAGACAACAGAAAAGTCACGAAGGACGGAAAGAACGCATACGGGACAAGATTGATTTCAGTGAGAATCCAGAAATTTGCAATGGTTCATGACCTATTTCTTTGAGTATTTTCGTGTGCATACCGTATTCTAGAACAGAAAATGCGAGAGAGTGCAGTGATGATTATAGCATATGACAATACGGGGAACATATTGCTAATTTCGAATTCAGAGAGTATTTCGGACTTTGGATAAAATCTTTGCCATAGATTAACGGTTGGGCATGGTATCAGTCTATGGATGTCGGGTTCCCACCAACCCGTAAATTTGGACATGCTCATTTCCAATCCACCCATCACGCGGAACAGCCGAGGTCAAATGTTCCCTGAACTTGGGGTAGTCAAAAGAGTATGGATGTCATCCGCGTGGCGCGACTAGCACACCTCTTAAAGAGTCTGCTGAAACGTTAAAGCCGTATATTCACCAGTATCGAATCACATACCCTCCAATGGGCACGGGGGTGTTGGAGCAAACTTGAATGTTTTTTAGTACATGAACAATCAATTCATGTCAGTGTTGCTGACCATGAGTCAGGATGATACTATAATATATATAGGGTTAGAAACATGTATAAAATAAGCCAGAACTATTAAATTACAAGTGTTTCTTCGATCCCGTGTAAAACAGTGATATGCCTAAGGCACATCGAAAACAGTATACCTGCTATCATAAATTGAATCAGCGGCTCGTTTGAACTACCGTAATAGTTTTCGTCCGTGGTACGCATAGTGATTTAAGAATAACTAACTCATATTGTATTTGGAACAGGTAGTACTGCAAATAAAGAGGATTAGATCATTAAACTATGACCCTAAAATAGTATATAGCAGAAAAGATTTTTTAGTTGCTCGAATACTTCCAGCGGGAGTGATATGCTCGTACATAACATCGATTCGCGAACCTTGCACTTACTAATTTATCACTGCCTGGAACACTGCAGTTTTTTCTTGTATGGACCCAATAAGTGGTGGGCACCCAAAACAAGAATGTGTCAAGAAAAAAAAAAGATTGGATTACTAGAAAAACACACAGAGAATATTTCACCAAAAGGGTCTTACTAAAACATCTTGCTAAAACATAAAAAAATCGAGCCCAATATACTGGCCCCGAGAAGCAAGATACAGTATATTGGTAGCTCAGTGAGTAGAGCCCCTTCCATAGTATTCCATAAACAACAAACAAATGCGGTTCTTCCAATCAAATAAATTGAAATATTCCTTTTTGACCCCAAAAAAGAACAATCTTTCATGGAGCTAGCAAGCCCATACATTAAACAGTAGCCTTGAAAAATGTGTGTTGGAGGCCCATAGGAAATCATAGACGCAATAACCCTCCATACATATTCACCGTGTTGCTTTATCCTGAAAACTCCCAGCAAAAAAAAAAAAAAAAAAAGTCAATATAAAGGCAAACAAAAGAAGCACCCTGAATATATTATTGGCCATACATAGTTGGCATCCCTATTTCCCCCAGTAACCAGAGTCGCCTTATATGCACGAAATAGGCCACCTCAACCCCAGGAAACTCGCCCCATATTATATATTCAACAGTTCAGACACGCCAAAACAAGTAAAATTCGGAAAACACAAACGCAGACCGTCACACTAAAAAGCAGCCACCAATGGAAGACCCCTTTGAACTCATTTTACGCATAAATGGCGCAGAAACTCCAATCGAAAGCGATGTTTGTGGTCCCTTCAAAGTACACGTGACACTACGCCACACATTGTCCCATATTCGCCAGCTGATATGGATGTTCAGCCTTGACAATCAGCTCAATCCAGCAGTTTTACTGTTTGTTTATCATTCAACCCACATCCCTGACAATTTAACGCTAGCAGAAATCTTTTCTGCGGGGAAACCTCTGCAAATTCCCCACCCCCATGGCTTATCTCTTATTGTCGATTCAACACTCATCAAATCGGCGCCAATTTCCCCCAAAACCCCGGTTCCCGACTTGTTTGATGTTGAAATCAACCTAGAACTAGATTCTAACGAAAATAATGCCATGAAATGCTTCACGAGAGAAACTCTTTTGTCGTCTGTATCTAGTATACGTGATATCGCTGCTACCAAATTTAAAACACCTCTAGATAAGGTGGATCTTGTTTACAACAGCCTTGTATTGAAACCAGAGCTGCTTTTACGTGAAGTCTTGTGTCTTGACGTTCCTCCACTTTCCACAGTCAACTTTGGCTTGAGAAAAAATGCCATCACATACTCTATACGCATACAGAAAAAGAATTCTCTGGGAAACACGTCTGAATTCATCGTGGAAGTCGATAGAAATATCTCTGTCCAGGAGTTCAAGAAAATAATCGCTCGTCATACGGGCCTCAATACTAGTCTACTCGAATTGTCTGAAACTACACATTGCTTCTCACGAGCACTGTGTGAAAATGACTCGGCTCAACTTCTGGAGTACGTGTCCTTTGAAGAAACGCCAGAAGTTTTGGTCTTATATTCTGTAACTGGAAAGGCTGAAATTGAAACTATACCGGCAGGTGCGGTGGTGACCCCTTCTACAGAAAGCCCCATTAATATCCATAATACTCCAGCCTCAAACAACAAGAGAATCGAACTGGATTTGAATCAGCAGATTCATCTGAAACAATCAAGTGTCCCACTACCACCGTCCGAAGTCTATGAGCTTGAACTTGGCGGAAAATCTGTTGACTTATCTACCTCAGAATGCATACTCATCCCCTCGGGTCACCTTTTGTTAAATGCCAACGCTGTGGCTAAACTTACACAATTGGGCGTGGAAATTGAACCCCAACTTCCTTCTATTGTATCTGCAGTTAATGGACAAACCTCTTGGGGACACACCCAAACGTCTTCTTTGGGTGCAGTTTCATCACCAATACTGGAAGGTGATAATATTTTCTCAGCTCCAGCTAGCAGCTCTGACTATTCTTCGCAACCAAATGGGAGTGCTCTGCCCCTGTTTTTGGAAGCGAGAAACATTACTTCAGAAAGTCTTGGCGTGGGCGGTGATGGCAGTCCTGGCGAGGGATTTGCAACAAATATGATCAACATTGACGATGCAGGTCATATAGCAGAAACAGAAGCCACAGGTGAACATACTGCTGGGGCAGCCGCAAATGTGGAGCAGCCCATGGGGCAGGTTAATGATGGAGGTAGAAACGTGCGGTTCAACATGCCTGTGAGGGTCAATGGTGCAATTTTGCGTACTCTCTTCAATATCATTTATCAGAACAGAGGAATGTTATTTAGGTTGGTGTTGCTGATTGGCTTCACGTTGTTTATGATGGGTGGTGATCTATTATCCCTTTTTACGCCGGCCATTCTATCAATATTGGCAGCAACCAGCACACTGATAGCGTTCTTTATATTTGGCATTGAAATCAGCGATTGGATTGACGACAACTTATTAAGAAACGGAGATGAGAACCTGCTTGATTTTGCACTTATGAAATGCTTATCACTTACATTCAGAACTGCGACCGTGATGAACACCAGGGTTTCTACCGAACTCAGCAAAGATTGCGCGAGAGTAGTGGCCATGTTACATCAGACGAGACTTGAAAGGCTTGAAGATGAATTATTTGGAAACTTCTTCCAGTCCAATTTGAAACTGTTCTCGCTCCAGCTCTTGGAAGAATGTGTATTGGGCGTGGCGACCATTTTTCCGTTCTTAGAGTTCGATTTGAAACTGCACCTCATGGAAATTGATCTTAAGGAAGGTAAAGAAATCAAGAAGAGAATCCAGGCTCTTTTGAAAAATCTCGAGTCCTATGAAGCTCTGGACAGATTAAAAGCGATGATCCAAGCAGAGTTGAGAGTGCCCATCGAAACTCTTATTGATATAGAAAAGACCCCTGGATTAAGTTTTATTGAATCCGAGCATGCAGATTTAGAAGAAACGACCATGTCAAATGCCAGGGCTGAAGAGAATGAGGATTCACTAAGGTGCTATTTGCTATTGAGATGGCTCGAACGGAACGAGAATGCCCTGGCACTCCCGCTGTTCTTGTGCCGGGCGTGAATGCCCCTGGAATTTTACCTGATATCCGCCACGAGTCCCCAAAACTGTGTATTCTGGTGGTGTCTTTATGCCAATTTAACAAAGACCGGTTATAGATGATGGAAGATAGGAGAGAGATAGAGAGAGATAGATAGATAGAGAGAGTAATGGAGGGTTCATTTATAAATCATTTTTATAAGCAATTGAATTTCTCCCCTGTTAATATTTCAACTTGAACAAAAAAATTAAATGGAATGTGAAGGATCATGCCGAATCTTTTCTTCAATAAGAATCATCATTTTAGAAGTTTCACGAAGCAACAAAAGAAATAGAATAATCTAATTACTTTGAAAAAGAAAACGTCTACACTAACATACGCCGCAGCAATCCTAAACAAAACATCGCATAGCAATCTGACAAATAGATTTCTTATTTTTCTTATTTGCCTGTAGCCAGCCAAAGGATACAAACCTTGTTTGGGGATAGTTGTACCTTGTGACCTTCAAAACTGAATACTCGTGTTTTTAGCTAAGCAGATTGAGAAATAAATAAACAAATAAAGAGTGGGGCTTGGTGACTTTTTGCGCGTTTGGTAAACAGAAAACAACCCAGGATTTGGCCTTCCAGGTGGGCGGGCGCTCGAAGTGATGAAAGTTAAAATATCGAATAAACAAAACACAAAGATGAATGAATCCTTAAACAATGGCTAATAAATCAACAGACCTAATTTGCTATTTCTACACCAGATGGTTTGGAGCTGCATCTTGTTTGATTTTTTTTTTTCGTTCATTAATATCACGATTCTGCGGTTACATGTATGTCGCTGTCCGAGCACGGGGCACCAAAATCAATTTTTGTTCGTTTGCCTTCGGGGCCGCGATTGAAGTACGCGAACCAATAGGCACCATGCGTGGGAAGGGCTTAGAATACGGCCCGACTTAGGAACCTCCTAAGCCAAAAAAAAGGTCTTTTATGATTGTTTTATGACTTCAGGAGATTAAAAATTATGGCTATTTAAAAAAAAAAAAAAAAAAAACTAAAAAAAAAGAGCCAAAAAAAGAACAATACGAATAAATAATACGACAAAACAAAGGATCTTGATATGACTGATGTGACTGGCCGGCGCAGGACACCCGACTTCCGCAAGCAGCGGGCTTAGATTCCACTTGAGTACGCGAAGAAGAATCTCAAAACAGATGACAGATAAAAGTAAAGTTGAATCTTAAACAAAGTAAAAAATAAGCATCAAAACAAAGATGTAAACAAAAACGCCATCCTTCGAAACGTAAATAATAAATAAATGGCGCCATGACTCGTGGCAGAAATAAGTTTGGCGCTTTTCTTTGCTTGCCGCAATGACGGATTCGGATTTGCCTCAGGCTGCTCCGGCATCCACGAACAAGTCGCCCCGTGCTGCGGATTGCGGGGCTGTGTGGCCTCAGAAGTCTTTTCAGTAGAACGAAGTTTTTTTTTAAAATCAGATTATCCAAAAAAAAAAAGAAGAAAAATATATATTGTGATAAACATATCCTTAATCTACAAAAAACAATTAAAGACATCGGAAAAAAACTGTTGATTGTTCATAACATAACGATGCTCTATTCGGCCCTTGCTATTCTTTGACGTTTCCAAAACACGTAAAGGTTCATATCTCGGAGGCATTGATAGTGACTGGTTTTAAGCTTCCCTCAGCGCCGAGACTTACCGCATCTAGACCATTTCAAGATTTTCGCAAGGAGGTGGTTCTGATGAATATTCGCGGTGCCCAATGCAGAAAAAGTACGGTATGGTTCCAGGTTACAGGCATATAAACCAAAAGCCTGTACTCAAAGTCCAAAACCGGCAGCTGTTCAATAAATCTATTTATATCAATCCCGTTGGGGCGACTTGGGCTACCATATGCCAGAATCGCGATGACTGCTAATATGAAAATATTAGCGAATTCACGCTAATTGCGCCAAAATGGTTTCTCCGTGGCCCATGTGCATCACATTCACGCAGTCACCCGAAATAAAAAAAAAAAAATTAAAAGGAAAAAAAAAAAAAAAAAGAAAAAAGGAAAAAAAAAACTGTGTCATTTCGGAAAATCTATATAAACTGCCGACGTCGCTCACCTTCGCTCAATTTTTTTTCTCATCATCTACAGATCTCCAACTTCCAGTCTTTCGTTATAATGCAATTCTCTACCGTCGCTATCCTCGCCGCTGTCGCCTCTGCTGCTTCCACCGTCACCCAAACTGACAAGCACTCCACCTTGGTGACCATCACCTCTTGTGGCTCTACCGTGACCAACTGCCCAGCTCACTCCTCTTCTCTTGCTGCTGCTTCTTCTAACTGGACCGCCTCCGCTAACGTGTCCACTTACCACGGTGCTGCTAACAAGCAATACGCTGCTGGTGCCGTTGCTTTGGCTGCTGGTGCTTTGTTGGCTTTGTAAGTTGATTAACTAAGTCAACACAATTACAACATAAATACGGGTTTTATAAAATATATGTCGGTTAAAGGAAAAAAAATACTGAAGAAATTGTAGAGTTATTCAATTGTAAAATGCCTGTCTAGGTGTATTAGCACTAATGTTAAAATATACGAGTGCGAGTTTAAGTGCTTGTACATTGAGTCGATAAGGTTACTTGCGGAAATGTGCCCTTATACGCTAGCAGTATTTCTGTTCCTTTTTTATTTTTTCTTGGACCCCTAATATATTTTCTAGTACAGTACTACAGATCACGTTTTCATCCTTGGCATGCCCTCTGAAAGTACCAAAGCATTTAATTATGCTGTTTTCGCTGCTGTAAATCAGATCCCATTTGGAAAGGTTACTAGTTATGGACATATAGCCTACTTGATTGGAAGGCCGCAAAATCCTCGCCAAGTAGGCTCAGCTTTAAAAAACTATCAGGTTATAAACGCTATGTTGCGGCAAGAAGGTGAATGCTTTGACGATTTGCCGTGGTGGAGGGTCATTTCTAGTTCGGGCCACATAGCAAAGAGAGACGTCGGCGAGCACGAGCAGAAACGCCGATTACTCGAAGAGAACGTCGAAGTTCATGGCATGGCAGTTAATATGGGTGTATATGGCTGGTATCCTGATGAAATAGAATAGTTGATTATAATATCCTAAAAAGTAGTCTCTAACATTCGCTAAGATTGACCGTCGAGTTGGTTATGCCACCCAATCATGTCACCACTGTCCACCACGTTTGCCCCTGCCACGCTTAGATCGACCTCCTCTTCGGGAATCCGTTCTTGAACCTTGAGGAGCCCTCCCCTCTCTCATAGGTTCCATCAGCGCAACTTCTAGCTGTTGCACTCTCTTGCATTCCTCTTCCCACCACTTTGCAAATTCCTGTTCTTGTTGGATCTCCTGCAAAGTCCGGGTTACGACTGGCTCTTTCTCCTCGGCCAAACGTGTTGCTTCTTCGAGAATAATTGCCGAAAGCTTGGGCGCAGGTGCTTCTTTCTGGCCCAAAACAGGTAACTCGTTGAGTTTGGAAGCTCCCTTCCCGCCTGTCTTTTTCGCTTCGACTTCTGGTCTGGTTATATTCCATGGATTACGGAATCCATCTTGGGTCTTGTTAACATTTTCATCGCGAGAAATGACATTTTCATTTTCACTTCTCATTTTTCGCCTTTCCTTTTGAGAAAGCTTCATCGACGGTGCAAATTTGATTTTTGTTTGTTTCTTTTCCAAATTTAAACTTTCACCGAGAGCGGGTGTATTCACTGGCTTCCGGGATGATCCACTTTCTTTCCTCGTACTAGACTGTTCCTCTTTCAATGCTCCCATCAGTGGAGCAAGTCCAACGTTCACTTCATTGTCCCCTTGCGCTAGACTATCAGTGGAACCAGTTTCTGGTTGCCGGTCGCCAGCCAAGCGTGGCTTGGGTTTACGTTTTTTGTTGGTAACAACCTCAAATTCATCATCGTCGTCGATAGCACAATCACTTTCTCTCCTCGTTGAATCGCTGCCTCTACGGCCTGACTTCCAAGGCTGGTTGTTCCGACCGACGGACGCAGAAATAGCGAGCTTCTGGATCTCGGCTAGAACATCCCCACTCCCCTTTCTCGACATCTTTCTGCCATTCAGTTTCCTTCTCTCGTCGCCCAATGAATCCGTCTTCACGTCTATTAATGGTTCAAACTTGCAGAATCCTTTGGCATCACTCATGAAGACTTCGTTATATCCTGAGAGATTGGTCACAAAACTCTCAACGAGATTTTTGGTTGTGTCTCCGGAATTTTGGCGAGATACTTTCCAGTTGATTTGTCCATGTTTCCCCACGACGAAGTTGGGGTGTTTGCACTTGTCAAGAAGTTGCATTTGGATTTCGATCATTTTCAAAACCTCGTCATTCAAATCTCTGAGGTTTTGGTCAAAAAGCACCAATTCAAGGTTGTTGTAGATATACCAACAGCATGACATAAAAAGCTTTTTGGCACCCGACCAATCTGCATGACCTAAGAGAATAAGCACATTATCAGTGGTTATAAATTCTTTGATTGCTAATTCGCATAAATGTTTCAACTGTACGAGCAAAAGCTCGTCAGCTATTTCAATCATTTCTAGGAGGAAATTGACGAAATCATCGGAGTCCTGAGACTCTGCCACAACACTATGCGCCTCGTCAAAGACATACAAGTCATGACATCCTTGAAGATGCTTGAGTATGACTCTCATGTGAAGTAAGCTTATTTCTTCCAACCCGACATACTTCATGTCGACGTCTTCGTCCTGTAATACATCCTCGGTGTTTCCCGTGTCCCATCTTCCTGATAAAATAGTTTCGAAAAACGCGCTTCTAGATATCACCAGCGACGGACAGTATACCTTTTCGCCATCAGATAAGCCTATTGTCACATCGCCTGCTTCTCTGGTGGCTGAATCCTGAAGCTGTTCAAGATACTGCTCATCCTTGCCGTAAAGAATATCCATTTTAAACAATGTCATGAGTGAAATGAAATCATTCTTGACCCTGCGGATGGTATCTATATTCGGGTCAGTTTTGGGATAATCCTGCCAGAAATCAATTAACGTATTAGTGTAAACGAAATACACGAAAACTAAAACGGCCAACGGCTCTACCTTTGAATGAAAAAGAATAGTTTTAGTCTCGAGATTATAAGCACCTTCTATCTGATTGTGGACGAAGTACTCGCCTTCGTCCTTG
This sequence comes from Metschnikowia sp. JCM 33374, assembly GCA_005406065.1. Lineage (NCBI taxonomy): Eukaryota > Fungi > Ascomycota > Pichiomycetes > Serinales > Metschnikowiaceae > Metschnikowia > Metschnikowia sp. JCM 33374. The sequence goes on from BIMT01000060.1 coordinate 37,828, forward strand.
GGAAAGAATATCTCTTGGCAAAGCTTAGATCTTTTTCTGAAAATTTCTGTATGAAAGCCAATGTGGAATTTAGGAAAGCGGGAAAACTCGATCTTGCCGTCGGCAAACTTCTGTCTCTGCCACTCGACAGGCAAAAGCGGTGAGTCGGCAGAAACACTTGCTTTCAAAAGCAGGAATCGGGATTTTAAGTCCAAGCCTTCAATTTTTTGGAAGACAGTCTGTGTGGTTGGTTCTTTGTTCTTGGAATTCGAATACTTTTCTAACATTCTCTTTTTTAGAAGGTCATTTGAATCAAGCAGTTCTTCTTTTTCTTCGAAGGATGCAAACCCAGCCTTCAATCGATTCAAAATGAGTAGCTTTTCCTCATCCAGATCTATGGCCTTGGGCGCTGAAGGATAGAGGAAGTCCGCAATATAACAATTCATATCATGGTCTGTATCGAGCAACTGATCTTGTTTCCTGTACATGTCCGGCTCTATGAATGGACTCAAGTACTCCATATCTTTGAAGAAATCATTACGTTGAAGTTTCAAGGGCAAACTGTCGATATCATCCTTCACAAAGGAAAAAGACGAAAAGTTATCGTTGCATGCCACACGAAGAATGCGGTTTACGCCTTCTAACTTTTTAAACTTTTTCTTGGTTGAAAACGAGAAGCTTCCCATTCCGATAGACGAAGATGCTCTTCTTTGTGTAGCCGCTTCCAGATTCGACCGGAGTAGTACAGATCCGTTTTTTGTACACACAATCAATGACCCATCGTAAGAGTTATCCATATCCACGGCGCGCATACTTGGCTCAGAACCTGACCAGGCAAACGAGTAGCGGATATTGCGTAAGGCCTTAATGTCATCGGATGATACATTAAATAACATGATATCCCCACTTTCGAGCAAAATGTGCACCGCGGAATGTGATTTCATCGACACCTTCTTTATAGAAGGTGCGCTGGTCAATTTTGATGGCTTAAAAAAATCAAAATGAGACTCAGATCCAACTCGAGACGGAATCTTAGGAAGCTTCACCCGCTGTCCCATATAGAAAAGATACATGTCATTCATGTTCGTCACCACACACGTGCAAGTTTCACAGGTAGCCACAAGTTTGATTTCGTCGCGCATTTGTACCTCTTTTGGCTGGGACACTATGATGCCCTTATAAGTCTTATCATTGACTCGGTGATCAGAAGGTTCGCCCGTTTGAGGTAATGAAATCTGGCCTATGTTGAGGCCCCAGAAATATAGCGAGTGCGAAGAGTAGGCCACAGAATGGATCTTAGACACCTTGATACCCTTGATTGCGGAAGTCTTTTTACGAAGGTCACCCGTGGCAACTTCGACTGGTGCATTCTCGTACACATCTGCAATTGTTTTAAAAGAGTTGTAAGGCGTGGAAGAAGTGAAGCCCAACTGGTTGAGCGTGTTCTGGCCCCACGCGTAAACTACACCAGAGGCATTCAAGACCACTGTATGATTATTGGATACGGCGCAATCCACGACGGGCAGGAATTTCCCTGGAAACTTCACCTTCTTGAAATTGTCTATGTTTGATGCATTCCCATGGCCCAACCGCCCACGTGATCCAATACCACAAGTATATAGATTCCCGTCTGTTGTACAGATCACCGAGTGGTATTTCGACATTCTTACAAACCTGTAACGAGGCTTCTGAAGTAGTTCCCGCAAAGACATTGCAAAAGGATCCATGTCGTCGTCTTTTGAAAGAGTACCGACTCTAGAGGGATAGGTGCGATCATGTGAGTCGCCGACCCCCAAGTTAGTGTTTGCATTGGACCCAAACATGTACACATCGGATCCACCTCTGCTATCACACCACCAGTCGTGGTCAACTTTTCTGTGTGCCAAAGACGAAATATTGGTAGCATTTTGAGCAGTTTGGTGGGGTTGGGCGTTTGAGATCATGTTAGTAGCTGTTTGGGCTTCAGCATTACCATCAGCATCGGCATTTGATGGAATATCATCGCTGATGTCCGCCGAATCGGGTGATTTCTTGGGGTCCAAAAACCTACGGACCAAATGAAATCTATTCTTCTCGTTGATGTACTGTGGAATCCAAAATAGGTCCTTCACGTCATTCTGAAGAAGAGAGAGAGGCGTTACGCCACTGCGGTCTTTTTTCTTCAAAAGATCCCCTAAAATTGGCGACATGGTTGTCTGGTTATACTCCAAGTACGCCATCAATACATTGAAGCATCGAAGCCTCTTGTGATAGAAAATATAATGGAGGATGTTCCATCCATTTTCATAGTCGGTAGCCGTCAAAAAGTTCTTTATTTCACCAGACCGAAGCACTTGTCGAAGGCTTGCAGGATCGTCGCTTAGAACACAAATATGAAGAATATTTCGGCCAAATACATCTCTTCTGTTTAGAATGTCCTTATTAAGTTTGCTTAAGGATGTGGACGTCCTATTTTGTCTGTATTCGCTTGAAGACCCACGGTGCTTCGATGCGTCCTTTGTGGATTCTGCAAATGACGATTTCCTCATTTTAGACTGAACATTTGTTTTGATTGACCCTGATATCAAACAATTTCGAGATTCCTCTTGATATTTACAATGCGGATGTGCTGGTTGCTGGGCCTATTTGCTTGTACTTCGTTAGTTAGAGGTAGTAATTAAGCGAAGTCGGTGCTTTACTGGCGATTATACAGATCTGTGCAGGCCAAAACGTTGTCTGGAGTTAATAAACGCGACACGAGCCCCGCAACTTTATACATATCACGACTGCCAAATGACTTAGAGAAAGATTTAGAGAAAGATGCGCATTGCCCGAGAGCAATAATGCCTACAATGGTAAAAGTTTATAGTGGTTCAGACAATGTAACATCATAGGACGTAACAATGCCCTACATCCACTGTTTATTTTAACTACCTACCGGGTAAATATAGGTAATTCTTTTTTCTCTCTTCAGCAAAAGATTTCAACACAAGAGCACCAACGCGCAACAGTGCTGATACAGCCTCTTGACTCTGCCCCCGACTTAAGTCCTTCTGGGTAAGATTGGGAACCTAAGCTCAGATATTCCGCAAATCTTTGATACCCTAGCGATATTTTCCTCCAAGCTTAGGTAAACCATTCCTAGCACGTTGGCCCCTTGCGGCAGATATCTGCAAGTTGGTATTTCACAACTGCCTCGGCGAATCTATTCTTAGCAACTCATTAGAAAAACTGGTAAGACTTCCTAAAATTATCCTGTGTGTGTTAGTATATAGAGCACATCACCTGCCAGGATTTTAGAGAACGGCCACTTATGGGCCGCCCCCGACAGGCTCTGATGCACTCTAATAATCGTTTGCTTGCAATTTTTTTTTTTTTTTTTTTTTTTTTTTTTTTTTTTTTTCGTCTAAGTATAAGAAAGGCCTCCATGGGATCGGCCACGACTCCCGTGTTGTCACTCGTACTAGCCATTCGTGTTTTTGACCCTCAAGACTAGACACTCCGGTCTAGCCCGGGACATCCAACGGGAAAATATATCGTGTCCCACAGAGACCCATTCTCTGTTGTTAATATGGGGGTTATTATGGAGCACCTGTGGTGCCATTTGTGTATGTATTTCTTGATTTCTATTTGGATCCTTTGTGAACATAGGTTTTTAGAATTATTTCTGGATTAATTTGTGGATTTGTTTTGTGGAAGTTTTTTGGAAGTATTTCGGTAGCAATACCCGCACTATTATCTCTGGCACTTCCCGTGGCCTTTCCCTTTGGCTAGTACCGTTTGCAGTACCTTCTTTGGCATTATATTTAGCAAATTATTTAGAAATTTCTAGATCAGCTCCGGATATTGCTCGAATATGCACTGGATAAAGCTCATGGTAAAGCACTGGGCCAAGCTCAGGGTTAAGCTCAGGATAAAGCTTTGTGGTAAGTTCTCTAGCAAACCCTGTAACAAGTTCTGTGGTGTAACAAAGAGATGTTGTTCAGAGTGGATTTCGGAGTCGACCATCTTTCTGTTCGAAAGTCATTGTGTTTACCTGTTGTGTTAAGTATCCATTTGGATTTGTCCTCATGGATTATTGTGTTCGAAAGCCAATTTTACTTTGGCTTCCTTAAAAATTGGAATTATTACAAATTGGAAAATGAGATATATTAATAACTCACAAATATGAGTACTTACAGCAGTAGAGGCCTCTACTACATGTTAATACCGTTTGGTAGATTGAGTACCATTGTGATAAAGAAGTACAAAAGAATTTGAATTGTGGGTTTGATAAGGCCTTGTGACAAAGCGCGCGAGTAACCGCATAATAGATTTCTGATCTGCTGTTTCTCATACTCACACGTCCGGTTCTCCAAATGATATGCGAATAAAAGACTTATAATGGAGAAAGGTGCATGATCAAGAAGGCGAGGATTTCGTCAAAGAGCCAACTTTATTCGAAGGGCTGGGAATACACTATTGAAGCGAGGTCATTTTTTGTTGTCATCATGGATGAAGACATTCCCAGAAAGTAAATTTTGTTCTACGCCCTGGATGATTTGTAAATACACCAGAGAAACAAGCTGTTTTCTTCGCAGCCAGATTTCAATTTTCAAGTTGGACAATCAATTTATTTTAGGCACCATTCCTTTTGGAGGAAGAGCATTCATTATTGACCCATGAGATTGCAATTATACCCTCAGATATTGATTTTTCCACGAAGCGACTCCACTTTTAGGCTACGAGAAATCTTTTTTTTTTCGTAATGACAGTTCATGATTTGCAGAACACGAATAATTTTTATAAATCATGTATCATATTGGAACTGTGAAATCGAATAATGCCGGAACCTATATTTCGTAAACCAAAAATAAATCCTTCGCGCGATGTGTTGGGCATGTGTATCTCTCTCTGGGATAATTAAGCTTCTTGCTTAATCTCATCCAAGCCTTCGGTAAAGTCAAGCAAAGAAGTGTCCTCTTGGATTTCCTCCTCTGGTAAAATGTATGCCGTGGAAAGCTGTTTTTTCTTGATTGACAGAATCTTGCCGTTTGGAGGTAGACGTGGCCGGATATTTCTTTGTTTTTGAGGCAACTCTTCATCCTCAAGCAAATACAAATCAAAGTCTGGTGGCTGTTCATTAATCTCGCCCTTTCTCCTTTGTTGTTTAACGTAAAAGACTTCCGATCTTTCGGCCAAATCTTGATAGAAATTTTGCAAGAGTCCAATTTGCTTACCCACATCTTCTTTGCGAAGCTTAATTGTCTTCCAGTCACGCAAGTCCTCATACTTACTGGTCTTGTTTGTAGGACCAGCATTATTGAACGAGTTATGAAGTCTCGAATGTAGAAGATAAACTGGTACGGACGATGATAGCAAATTGAATTCTTTGTCAAGTCCTAACTCTTTAAATCCAAAGAAGTCATCTCCCAATTCATTGGTAAAATCACCAGTGGTGAACTGTTCACTATTATCGTCAAAGTTCTGTTCATTAAAGTTCTCCAAAGAAGGCCGAAGCAACTCCTTTAAAAATCCAGAAAGTTTGCTCCGCAAGTCTTTGAGTTTGACCTCCGTTTTTCTCACTTTTTCCTGAATAAATGTAAACAAGTCATCAGGTTTCTCAACACCATTCTCGAGCAAGGATAGTAACAATATTTCGGATGCACCAGTTGTGTTTCTCGATGTGCTTTCACAGTGCATCTTCATGGATTTAGCCAAACTCAGCATATACTTCTCTGCCACTTGTGTAAGAGTATTGATGGCAAACAGTTCGGTTGTTTCAAAGCCTGTATGCATAGCAATCTTGCAAACACTCTTCTTCAAAGCAGCATACTGGACCTCGGGGCTTTGAATCTCGTGGTTGGGCAATTTAGAAACAGGGTCAATATCGACTTCTTTAAGATACTCAATTTCCGGCTGCCTCATTTGAGTTCTATGCATAAATTGTTGCGTTTGCATTTGCCTGATCAACGAGATCTTGAAGCAGATTTTTCGAATCTCTTGAATTTCTGTGATGTTCTTCGTGTAAGCCATATTGAGACCTGCCGTCGGTGACACGACCAACCCGGAAGCCTGATTTATATCCTCAGTCCCCGCACGTTCTATAAGTTTCTCTGCCATAAGGTTTTCATAATTTTCTTGTATAGCATCATCAAGACCAGGGTAAGGAATTTCGGGCACACCGCCTGCAATATCGTATTCCAACAAATATGGCTCATCGTTATCAAGTAGCTTGTTTCCCTTAGAAACAACCTCCTTGTTATCTAGAAAGTGATTAAAGTCGCTCATTTTCTTGGATTCTCTAATGATAGCCTCGGCGTCCATCTTGAGCTTGAAATTCTCATCAAAAAGCGCTGCTCTGCTCGAACAATAGTTTGCCCTTGATTTTGCTGTGAAGACCTTCCATGCTTGGAGTTCAGCGTCTTGTATGTCGTCGTTCTCCTCTTCCCTCTCTTCCGTTTCGCCTTCGTCAGCATCTTCGTCTTCCTCTTCTCCGTTGTCTTCATTGGAAACAGCGTGACCGTTTTCCAAAGACGTGGAAGCTGTAGGTGCTGGCGAAGCCGGAGTACCATCTCCTGTAGAAGAGGTCGTTTTTTGTAGTTCGGGTAACACAGAAGAATCTGTATCTTCTGCCTTTATTTTTTCTTCTCTTCTCCTCATTTTACCCTTTTTCGATGTTTTTCCCCCTTTACCGGATGGTGTTGAAACACCGTCATTCTCACCTTCATCATCCTTTTCAATCTCTGACCTATTTCTTATGACGATATCTGGGATAGATGGTGCAAGCTTTTGAGTCCGCTTTTGCATCGCCAACGCATGTGCTCTCAAGAAATGTTTTGGGTCGGCATTATACATCAAACAGTTGTTCCATATAAGCATCAAATCGTCCACAAATTCTGTTTTAGAGTTGTAAGCCAACGATTTAAGCTTCTTCAACACGGTATTCAAGTCCATGGGTTTTTTGATGATAAGTCCGTAGTTGGGCGCCTCACGTTTAGATACCTTGTTCAAGAACGGCGTTGAATGCTCGGTATATCCTCGCAAGTCTAGAAGAACTTTTTCGCAAGCTTCATATAACTCCTCTTGGCCAACCCTGTCATCATTTGCCCATTTTCCTCTGTTCTTTCTAATGTCCAAGAATAAACCACGCAACTCAATATCAGTCAAGTTGATGCTATCTCTCTTGTCCCTGATAGTGTTAAGTAAATGTTTAAGAGAATGAGATGCAGTCCCGAAATTAATCTGTATATCCAGATTACCACCCTCTGAACTCTTCAGGTTCTCGATTTGCATATCTGACTTTTCAAGTTTTCTCCGTTTGATGAGTGTTTCTCGATCATACTCAAAGTTATGATAAATTTTGCTAAAGTTTTTAATCTGTAAGTCTCTGTCTTCGAGCGAGGTAGCTGCGGGGGCCATATCATCAGATGAAATTTGGGTTTGATAAGAGTCCGTCTGCGAGGTCTCTCCCTGTTTGGATCGAAACAAGTTACTCGGAATATGCAAAATGATATCGCCATCTTCGGATCTTTCAAATCTTGATTCTCCGTCGGTTTCCAGCGTAGCCTGTGAAGATTTTTCTGGACCACTTGCAGATAATTTAGTATTAGTTTCTTCGTCATCATCTTCGTCATCATCGTCATAGTCATCTTCCTCATCCCTCACAGTTTTTTTCGGTTGTTCGCTCAAAGTGTTTACAGGGAGAGAATTTTCGGAGTTTATTGGCATATCCTCAAGCAGTTCAATCAAGTTGTAGTCGTCAGAAGAATGCTCGATGTTGTACATTCTGCTATTCGTGGCGGTTTTCACCGAGCTAGCATAGTAAAAGTCGATAGCTTTCTCCCAGAGCAAAAACCTCAAATTTAAAGCCAATGCTCTGATTGGTTTGGTTCCCTCCTCCAAGGTTTCCTGTTCTTCATCTTGGTTGGAAGTTTTCCCGTTCGCCCAGTCTATCCTAAGAGAGCAATTTCCCTCGAGTAGTTCTTTCCAAATTTCAAAGCTATCTAGTTCAAAAACATGACTAACGATTTGATACTGAAAGTTGTTGAGAACCTCCTTGAAGAAGGCTTTTTTGTGAAGTTTCTTCGCAAGTTCAAACAACCGACGTTGATCGTTGGCTTGAAACGTCGACAATTTATTCATTGCGAGACCAACCGAAAAAAACCAGATCTGATTTTTCGACTTCTGAATAGAATATCAACTATTGTTGTTTGTGTGTCGTTTCTTTGGATGAAGTATTCGAATTCAATTGATTAGGATGGGGTTCACTCCAGTACACAACTTGATTATATGGTGTCTGTTGGCAAGGAAAATTGGATATTCACACGGATTTTTTGCCCTATCTAACAAGCCAGATTCTGATAAGAAGTCAAATATATCCCTTCCCTCGCAGATTGCTGTTTTGTTCGAAAACTAGTAGAGCACGTCGTTCTTGGCCTTCAGCTATAAGCTTATGAGAATTGGAACCTTGTTGACAGAGTAGCGTGTCTTGTGCAGTACACGTTCGTTTTCAAAAGGCCTCCATTGAGATTTGGGCATGTACTACTGAGCAAATTTGACCGTTTAATCTTGAAATTTTTGAGTAATACCAAAAAAATGGTGACGAAAAAAAAAAAAACCAATTTTTCCGAGAAAATAAAAACATACTTGAACAAATATTACGATGCATACCAAAAAAGTAATACGCGTCCATTGTTCTTTCCTTAGTAGTGAGATTTGCTTGCGGCGTGAACCGGTATTTAGTGTACATTGAAGATGAGCATTTGGAACGCCGAAGGTTCATGCAAAGCCAGAAATGTGGAAGGAAGGCAACTCTAGACCGTGCTTATTAACGCTTGGTGAAAAATACGAACTAGTAAGTGAAAAAACATTTGGGAACAAAAAAGAGGAATTTCCTGTCTTTTATAGTTTTCCAGCAGGTGGCTGCAAATCAGTTATCCAAGAAAAAGAAATCCCATGTGCGAAATGTTTCAACTTAGATACTAGATGCGTACTGACAAGGGCCAACGGGTTCCAAACCAAGAGGATAAAGTGACACGTTATACATGTCAAGTGCACAAGAAAATTCCTGATGCCTCACAAAGGATCTACGAGATATCACCGTACGTGACCGTGATTACTAATGCAACTGTACATTAATCTATGTATAGGCACTTCACACAGCACCCACGAAGCCAGTCAGCAGCCACAAGCAAACATGTAAGCACACGCCAGAAAATCTCTAGACAGCATACTTCTTTGTCCATTCTCTAGCCGTGGTCTCATACTTTTGTCTGTCCAGCTTGTAGACATGTGCGATCTCAGGCACCAAAGGATCGTCTGGATTAGCGTCGGTCAATAAAGAACAGATGGACAAAAGCACCTTCGAGATGGTAAGGGCTGGGGACCATTGGTCTTTCAAGATATCTAGACAGATGGATCCAGAACCGTTGATGTTTGGGTGGTAGATCTTAGTGGTAAAGTTTATCTTAGGTGGTTTGAATGGGTAGTCGGTTGGGAAGTGAATGGAGAGGAAAAACACACCACCAGCATATGGAGAGTCTGGTGGGCCCATGATAGAAGCCTGCCAGTGGTACAAGTCATCTCCCACTGGGCCAGCGGAACAAGACGAGGGTGGATCTCTGTGAAGGGTTAGTAATGATGATTCAGTGAAAAGTGGACAGCATAGACTTGACCATAGACCATTCGCCACTATGCTAGCTGTTTGGTGTGCTGTTGGCGTGTTTAGAGTTTTCGGTATCTCCACATGCCACAAATCCCAGCATCTGGCACTTGTCCATTTCAGAAGTACACTGGTTGTTGAAAATTTCCAGGCATTCCCATAAAAAAAGTATTGGTGTTCGGTGGCAATCAAACAACGGAAAACGTGACGAAAAAGGTACAATAAAAATTGGCGTTCCGTATCATCCTTCTATCTCACAGAGAATCCGAAGCTTCTCTGACGGTAAACATTATGGCTGACTTCAAGAAATTATCATCTGGATAGCCAAATGCTGGGCAAGAAACACGATCTCAAACACAGGAGGCACAAGTATGTGCTGTGATCCGAGGTCAGGAGACCGAGAAAAACATGTGGCTTGTGAACAAAAGCACCACACCAACAAAATAAGGGCAAGTCTGGGTCACAGAAATTCGGGTCTAACATACCTTCCCAAGTCGAGCAATTCTTTATTGATACGTTTTAAAGACATGTTTGGTGGTGATTATGGGATAAATTTAGCGGTGGAAGAAAAAGCGAGGGCTCGAACGAGGGAGGAAATTTCCGCTTGCGGGTGCGCGGTGGCAGAGTGGTTGGCGACTGCACATTCGGTGTGTCGATTCTAGTGGGTTCCACCGCACATGACAGCAATGACGAAATACTGTACGATGCTACTCGACTGGGTCACGTGCAGGGAATAGCATCACACGAGGTAATCAAATCAAAAAAAAAAAAGATAGTTTTTTGGAGAGTAAGCTGAATCTGGGGGATTCAAAAAGGGATAGAGAGGAGGAGAGCCAAAAATGAAGTTGGGGTTTTTTCAAAAAGTCGATAAGCCTTCCAGATTTTTTTATCTAAGCAGTATAAATTACTCACTGCCTGCCACCCACGATTGGCGCACATTCATGGTTTGAACTGAAGAACCCAAGGCCAGCAACGCATAACATGAGAAGAAAAGAGAGGTAAGAATAAGCAGGGTAAAAAAACTGGGCATAAAAAACTTCAAATAACCAATTGGACAGGTAAAGTTGTAGGATTTATCAACATGAAGACTCGTGGTCAAATCACATGATCAGCATGGGTGAGGAGAATCTAGACCGGCCATCCTTGGCTCCTCTTTCTACATCGGCTACGTCTTAATGGGGTTTAGAAAGTCGGGCCAATTTTGCTGCAGGTCAAAAATTCAAGCGGAATTTGTCCATACGTTACAGCCCACGTGTTCCTGTTGTCTTATATTCTACCATGCTTTGTTGGTCAGAAACATGTGAACAAATGCATGATGATTCCATATGGGGTTTCAATACGGTCTCTGTATTGTCTCCCGCTTGTGAATTATTATTGGGCTCTGGGTTTAATTGTCACCAAACCGCCGTGGAAATGCATTGTCTGAACCAGTATGGAGGTAAATACTAATCCTATTATTATTTCTATATTTATTTCGATGGGTTCACAGCTGTCCTTGAGAGCGTAATAAAATCAAATTTTACTAAAACTTTGTCAAATTATTGTGGAGCTACGGAAGTACTCGCCTGCTAATAAAATCCCGCGCATCCGGTTACTGGGATCAGTTCGTTCAGTCACCCGGGTCTCCCGTGTCTCCCGTGTCTCCCGTGTCGCCCATGTCGTCCATGTCTCCATGACATAGCATTTCGCCTCTATTAATAAACTTCAACGCACCAACCAAAAAAAAAAACATGCTTAAACGCATATTTAACGAAGAAAGATCCGAAACTTCAATTTTGGGGCAAATATTAACCCACGTCATTTATCAAGAACACAACTCACACTGATTAGTGAGGAAAATGACCTGGTTTATATTTAATTCTCTTCGCTGCTTGAGCTTCAAATGGAAGTGTAGGAGAAGTCATATCTAAGTATAAGAGTTCCCATAATGCATTCGTGTTTGAGTATGGTATCACTGCCTCCTGTTCTACGATTGGTATTAATCTGCCTGCTAGTACCAAAAGGTCAAGGGTGTGGTATGTGTGGGCTGGCTAAAACAGGCATTTTAAAAGCTGATCTCCAAATAATTGAGAAACACTTGCTCCTGGTGGTTTCAATAATGGTCTGTGAAATTTTGTGCATAAGAGCATACCCACGCTTGGTCGGTGTGATGCCTGGCTATCTGAGCACTTTAGCCGTCATCAAATCAGGGTAGACGTTATTGAATCGAGAAGGGCGTAAAGTCAAGTACTATTACTAAAAGATTATCATAAAAAGCCATACATATATAGTACTATAGTATATCAAATTTTCTAGTGATACAGTATCGAATATAGAGGCTGTAAGCTGAAAGTTTGGTGTGGCCATTAACCAGACTGAACTTGTATAAATGAGGTAATGTGATCACACGCCTCTCTTATCAGGATACATACAAACCCCATGACCTTGAACAGGTGAAGATTCGAGTAAACTTTTTGTTCTGATTATCGATATGTATTTATACGGCCTAGAAAAGTAAATAATTGTTGAATTCAATTTAATATTGGCCAATGGACTGCTTGAACTATAGACGTAATCTTGAGTGATCCTTTTAAGAGAGGTGTATAGGGCTTTAAGTACCCACTTGGTTATTTGACAACAAAGTCTCTCTTCCTGTGCTCATCTAGAAATTTCGCCATATTTGCATTTCTATTTTCTTTCCAATACCCTCCGCCAAATCTTGTTTGGTATGCTCAATGTGCCTTCGGTAATCTTTTTAATAATATTCTCGTAATCCGTCACCTGGCTGCATCGCTATGCGCTACGTAATTCGCTTAATTTCCTGCACACAGGTGACGGTCCATCATAATATGATGAAGTCATCAAAGTTTAATAGTTGTACAAGTCATACCAGGGCTACCGGCATGTTCATGAAATTTGATTCCAAGGGGGATCGTGGGACACAGGGATCTGATAGCCATGTAGGTCCCCCGGCTCCGAATAACCGGTCTGCCCAAGAAGCATTCTTGGCAGGGGAAGATGCAAAAAACCAACCTCTGGAATCTCAAATCTCAAAAACATCCATCGATAATGGTGTTCCTCAAGTTGGTGAACATGGACAAAACCAATCCTCACAAGGAGTTAATTCCGCGCCTCCAGAAAATGCCCCTTTAATCGTGCTACTGTCGTTTACAGGCGGAATAAAGAATGAGGGGGATACCCTTGTCATGGGGACATCACGTGGCCGAGCCAATATCAAATCCAAAACAGGGTGCCTCACCTGCAAATACAGAAAGAAAAAGTGTGATGAGACAAAGCCTGTATGTCGAGACTGTAGGCGGTTCAATAAAGAGTGTGTTTGGGTGGATCACCGAACCATGAACGGCGAGGAGATCGAGCGCTTGAAAACCCGGGTTCGAGACCAGGAAAGCGGTCGGAAGATGCGGAAAAGAGTCCGGATTTCCAGATCAAATCTCGGTAAGGAACCCCCGGAGTTTTTCCTGCCGTCAAGGTCGCCTGAATTACCGCTAGATACCGATGTTATGTCTCTCAACCACCCCCTTGGGCCGCCTAATAGCTCGTATATTCCCCATCAGCTCTCTGTCCCTAGGGGGGCTTCTTTGAGCCTGAAATCATTCGCTCCTTTGCATTCAGAAATCCGCGATTCTCCGAATTTCATTCCCCTTAATCAACAAGGAGGCCTGGCCCTACGACCTACTCCTCAAATGGACACCAATATGAGAGCATCGCCCGAGAATAACCTCTCTGCATTTTCGCCTACCCTCTTGCCTAATTTCCCCCATATTCCTGATATTCCCATTCCCGAAATCCCTCCTAATATGCCCTTAGGTAGCACCGATGGCTCACCTCATCCCCAAGAAGCTCTCCTGCCTTTTGAACCCCTTCTGCAACCAAGGTCACCAGCTGCAGTGTTAAATTTTCTCAAAGAATTATCCCTGTTCAACTGGAACCCTCAGGAACAAAGCCCATCACATATCGAGGACTTGTCAGAAGACCAAAATCACCACCATGCTGGGGTATCTCCAAAACTGGAAGGTGGTGGCTCTCTGGGTATAAGTATGCCTTCTTTTAATATCCCTACTTTCATAGAACAGATGCAGACAATCAGTCACGATTTTCCTGCGCAGTTTAACAATTTGGCATCGAGCTTCAACGCTACGTTTTCTCCGAGCCCGCGTACATCATTATCTGTTTTACCGGAGCTTGATCAATCTGGCTTCCACCTCTATAACTATTACCTGGATGTTCTTTCTCAAAAAATGTGTATTGCTCCAAACAGTCAAAATGAATCAAACTCATACCAACGCGTGTTTCTCCCTTTAGCTCAGAAAGACAAAGGGGTGCTATATGGCATTTTGGCCTGGGCTGGCTTCCATCTTGGAGGCCAGTGGATGGTAGAAGGTACCAAGTATGCAGAATTGGCATTGAAGCATCTCTGTGAGGATATCTCGTTCAATCAGGGCTCCCAGACAATTGAAGATAGAAGAGTAATTATCAACAAGCTAGCAGCAATCTTGATCATGTGTGGTGCGGAGATCTGTCGCGGTGATGTCAAGTTTTGGTCCGTTTATTTGCAGTGGGGATGGAAGTTGCTACGAGATAACGGTGGAATCTTGAACTTCAACAATAATAAGGAGGAACATTGGCTTATTTCCAATTTTGCATACCATGATCTTCTTGCCAGCTCCACAAGTGATCGGGGCACGTACTTTCCGAACGACATCTACGACCAGATCTTTCTCGATCCAGGAGGAATTTCAAGTGGCAACTTAAATCCTTTACTCGGTATTTCTAAGCCTCTTTACAAGGTGATCGGTGATATCAGCAGCTTGTTTTTTGAAAGCAAGCAAATCATTTCCGACTACTATAATAGGCCTCGTGGTGGCCTCAAAGTCGGTGAAATATATGTTGTCTCCCCCGAAGACGACGGTTCGGTGCAGTCTTTTACCGATACAAATACAGAGGTGAGTGATCACACAAAAGTTGCCCACTTACTCAACTTTATCAACAGCAAGGCGCATGATTTGGAGGTGACCTTAAACACTGTCAAGCCCAATTCTCGCGATTTGGAGTCGCTTTCCGATTCCGAACTTGAGTTACAGCTCACGACTTTCGAAGCCTTCCAGCTAAGTTGCAAATTGTATCTTCGTCAGGCCATTTTGAAGTTGAACCCATCGGCTTTGGAGTGTCAGATCTTGATGAATGACCTCGTCAAATGCCTAGACATTTTGATTGATTCTCCTATGCAAGCGACTCTTGTATTCCCAACCTTCATAGCTGGCCTTTTTACGGTGACTGATAGTGGCAAGGCTGCGATGAGAACCCGGTTCCAAACGCTCATTACTCACTACGGACCCTGGAATGTGGTCAGAGTCAAATCTCTAGTTGAGAAGATCTGGGAGGAAAACCCCCATGGAGATAGTGTTGTGGATTGGAATGCCATATTGAATCGCTTAAACTGGGACCTTAACTTCGCATAAACCACCTAATTTCATTTCCACTAATCTTTGTTTTTGCTAATCTTTGTTTTTGCTAATCTTTGTTTTTCCTATTTTTTGTTGTTGCTGGTCTTGTTGGTGGTGTTGTTGTTTTGGTTTATTCTCTTTTGGTTTCTGTGATCTTCACTACATTTATGTCATATATCTTTAATAATCTGGTTCTTTTCATATCTTGATATGTTTTATCGTACTTTTTTCAGACCACGTCGCGTCGCGGTCAATGTGAGTCCGCAAAGATATTCCAAAATCAAGAAATATTTTCAACTTTATATTTATCCGCTTTTTTTTCCCCCTTTTTTTGACTTTGTGATAATATCCCCATTGGGCTTTTGTGTCCGAGTGACATTCGTGCTCAGCTCGGTTTTGCTATTTTGTTGCACGTCTCGCTCTAAATCATTAGTCTGGGTGCAAACTGTCTTCTGTTCTTCTCTGATGGCTACCACACAAGAACTTGCTACTGATCTCGCTTTTCAAAACTCACTTTCCCTTAATCAAAAGAAGTATGAAGATTTGAAAAACCAACCAAAGACAACAACCAGTCTTCCAAGGACGCTCCGAGTTAATCGACGCAACGGATACGTCGTTGATAATAAAAGAAGTAATAGTGCAAAGTTTAAAACAGGTTTCGTGCCCATTAAGCCTGCCAGTTTCATACTGCTGTCCTCCCTGCAACCAACTACTCTTACTTTACCCAATCGTGGGAGAAACCTTCCCCTGCGGAAATCAAGGATGACTGGTATGAGTGAACGAACTTTCCGTAAAAATACAACCTCCAGCTACGTCCGGCACCGCCCGTTTTCTGGCACGAAAGCAGGGTTACCAAAGATGAGTTCCTCGAATGGCTTCAGGCAGAGTGTATCGGAGAAGGTGCTGAAGACGACGGAAAAGTTGCTCCCTAGCTTGAAACAGACAAATCTTGGTCAATTGGAGAGGCCTTTCCGCAGACCATTAAATGCAATTGAACAGATCTTGAATGATGAGGTCTTGGAGCCTACTGCTGGATACTACAATGGTTTCAAAGAGTTTGTCAATTCCAAAATAGAGTCTTCTTTTCCAGCAAGGACCCCAGTGATTTACAAATCTAGCCAAATAATTGAATTGCTGGAGTCTAATGCGGATCCACGCCCACCACAACCACAATACCCGCCCACTCATTCTTTGGCCGCTGTTCAGCAAAAAAGCAGATTCGAAAAACAGTCCCTGAAGATACCTCCGAGACCATCAAATCAAGTTGTCCGTTTTGGGGTTGTTTCTCAAGTAAGTGGATTTGCCAGGACCTTCGTCAAGAAGTTGGGGATCAAAAGATTTATTGATGACAAAAACAGGGAGAATTTGGTCCCAACAAATTACGTGGGGAAGGTTCCTCAGTCACCATCAAAAGACACTTGGAATGCCCTGGGACGAGACTGTTTTCCTTTTCTCGTGCTATCGCCTTGCCTGTCTTTTGACTTCGGACCTCCAATTAAACCGTACTCACCCATCAAAAATGTTCCCCAGATAATAATGTCCCCTTTGCTGTCACCCAGTTTCAAAAACTTGCTACTCAGTCCCGGGAAAGAGGTGTATTTGACCGATACTATCGATCTTTCTGACTTGAGAAGCGAACTAATGAAGCAGGTTTTGCGTGTACGTTTTGCCTTAAATAATATGAGTTCGCCTGATTTCACTGGGAAAAACTTCATCAATTTAGGTACTCCAGCTTGTTTCGACAGTGTACCTCCGGTTGGCATTTACTATCGAGAACTGTCGTCACCAGTTTCGAGCGTTTTGAAGAATGACCCGAATTTCAAAACTTTTTTGTTGCCGCTTGACTCGACCGAAACTCTTCAATCGGCAACAACTGCTATCGAAGAAACGCCAAAAACTGGAGATGTCTTCAGTGAGTTCGGGTATCAAGTATTGCATACTGGTGAAAGTTTGGATGGCTAGTTAGGATATTTGCGCAATCAAATAAGCACACCTTTTTACTGATCGGGCACTAGTCGGGATCTAAACGTGACCACTCTGGAGGCATTAAAAAGGCCTTGCTTGTAGAGTTACAATTTTTTTTTTAGATTTAACATGCTATACAGGGATAAATGTGAGTAGAAAAGAAACAGCGGATATGTTACACAGAAAAACTAGTCCTTGGACTTCTTCTTCTTCTTCTTTGGTGCTTCGTCGTCGTCAGCCTTACGCTTCTTTTCCTTCTTGTCCTTCTTTTCTTTCTTGTCCTTCTTCTCCTTCTTTTCCTTCTTCTCCTTCTTGTCCTTCTTCTCCTTCTTTGGCTCAGCAACCTCCTCGGCTTCCTCGGCTTCTTCTTCAACATCCACGTCCATGGCGTCAGAACCACCCAAAGCCAAGGCTTGCTTGATAGCATCGGCGTTCTTCATTGGAGCAGCACCGGTATCGTAGAAGTTCAATCTGTCTTCGACTTGCTTTCTCAAGATTTGACCAAAAGCGGTAGTTGGCTCGTCGGAGTAGTTGTCAATTCTGGAGGCAATCGAACACTTGTTGGCCAAGTATCTAGAAATTCTACCCTTGTTCTTGGTAGCAGCCTTACCAATGAAAGAAGAGTGATAGATCAAACCGTACTTAGGAGTGTTACCCTTGGTCTTCAAAGCTCTAAACAAAGCCTTCTCGGCACCCAAAATTTGGACAGTAGAAGCAGCTTGCTTAGACAAGTTGGTCAACGATCCTGCGTGAGAGATCAATCTAGCACCAACAACTTCACCGATCAAAGTAGACAAGTTAGGAGCAACAGTGTGCATCTTGTCGGTCAAGTATTGGTACAACTTAGCTCTGTACTCGGAGATAGAGACAACTCTCTCAGCAAAAGTAGAAACGTTGAGCATATCTAGCTCAGAAATGTCTTGACCCATGGAGATCTTAGCATTGTCAATAATTCTTTGGGCGATGGAGAGATCGTCGTTGAACAAAGCAGCGATGTCGTGGACGTGCTCATCGGTCAAGTTGGCCTTGTCTTTGATGTAAAGAGCAAGCTTGGCATAAACGTAGTTGTCAGATGCAATCTTGGCCAACTCTGGGAAGTGCCATCCGTACCATTCCTTAACTCTCATAGAGAAAGTGTTAATGTCCTTGTCTAATTGATCCAAGAGAGCAATAGCCTGAATGATGTGGTTATCGTTCTTTTGGACAGAAAACTTAACCTTAGCTCTGGAGAAAGCGTGACCCAAACCCAATTGGGCTCTCTCGATATCACCGTCTTGCAACTCCTTCAAAAGCTTAGAGCCGTGAACACGGATACCTCTCAAGAAGTCTTGGACAATCTCGTTGGACATACAGTCGACGTATGGGAAGTACTCTTTGATGGAAGGACCCAAGTTTTTGTCGGAAACACCCAAGGTAATTCTCTCCTTCTTGGATGGCTTAGGCAAGTTCAACTCCAAAACAGACTTCAAGTAGTCACTGACCAAACCCTCAGAGATGTCGTTGGCATTCTCCAAAGCTTGGGCAGCACCTTTGAAAGGAGCAAACGAGACAAGCTCAACCATTTTAGAAAATTTGCCCAAGTCCAGGGAGGCTTCTTGGACCTCCTTCATTCTGACAGCAACATCATCCTGTTGGATCAACACCTTGAAAATGGCAAACCCAGTAGCCTCTTCGAAGAGGAGGTAATCGATGCCAGCCATTGTTTATTCGTGGTATGGTTATCTAATAGCAGAAGGTTGAGAAGAAAATTTCTTTGAGGGCATCACCCGGTGTGCACAATAGAGGCATTTCTCAGACGCACTAGTTTTGTGTGCACAGCACGACTTCTTGTTGGCCGATATGGGAAGGGCGGTTAACGCTTGGTTCCAATATTGTGACTGGGAGGTGTCCACAAATTAATAAAAATATAAGACATGTAAGTACTCCTTGAATTTTTTTTTCAAATAGTGAATGTTATTAATTAAATTCATGAGTTATGAAAATGAAAAGGATGGAAAAAATGAAGAAAAACTTACTCGAAGAATGCCAGTATGCCAGTATGCCCCCTTGCTGGCAGGGCCATCCGAGAAGCATGTTTAAAAGGGAAACATATGATGATTCTTTGAAAAAAACAGTCAATAATCTCAATTATTTTTCTTTGGTGTGGAACTGTGAGTCCGTCAAATTCAAATCTAAAAAAAATAATAACTTTATAAATACACTTCCAGAATTGGTCCAACAGGATTTTCCGCTTTCATAGTTTTGCATCCGCTCACATTTTTGACCCATACACGCCCCATCCCTATCCATTCAAACAAAGTGCAATTAAGCTATAGTACACCCGTGCCTCCCTGGCAACCCAAGATCCCCACCAAGGCAGCATCGGTGGTATCTGCACCCAAACTATGTACAAGACAAATTGCAGTTAATTGGTATGATGCTGCCATTTTTTAGAACCGGTTTCGTGGGAATCCGGGTCCACTCTAATTCTCGCCTAGCAAATCCCCGCTTAGCAAAACCAATATACGCTACTAGAAATGTGATCACTCCCAATATCGATTGGAAGCCCATAAAATCATCTGTGACAAATCTAGCGAAGGCAGAGAACCAGAACAAGGCACGTGTATTCCGTGGAGTTCTATTGGGTCTAATGGTTGCTATGCCTGTTATAAGTTTCTTTTTGGGATGTTGGCAAGTGAAAAGGCTCAGGTGGAAGGTGGATCTTATTAAACGCTCTGAACACATGTTGGCTGAACCCCCATTGGAAGATCTTCCACCCACGCTTGACCCGTCTGTCATCAAAGACTTTGAGTTCAGAAGATTCAAAGTGAAAGGCCACTTTGACTACGACCACGAGATGTTCTTGGGACCTCGTTTAAGAAACGGAGAAGTTGGATATTTGGTAGTGACTCCTTTCGTACGTGCTAGTGGTGGAAAGCCCATTTTGATAGAACGTGGATGGATCCAAAAGGACTTGGTCATCCCAGAGAGACGTTCCAAAGGTTACTTGGCGCATTTGGCTTTACCCCAAGGAGAAATTACTATTGAAGGTATGTTACGGGTAATGCCAAAAAGATCAGGTCTCCAATATGAACATGAAGATGGCTCAAGGTTATTCCACGTGCCCGATGTGGAAGCCATGGCGAAGCAGAGCGGAACTTTGCCTATTTATGCGCAGATGATGTATAGTCTTCAAGACCAACCTGAATGGGTGGGTCCAGATACCATTACAGAATCTCCAAAATCGGGCTGGTCCTTTTTTTCGAAGAAGTCATCCTCTCAGCAAGTGGACCATTTGCCTATCTCGGATGTTGATTCAACAATGGAATGGCAAGAGTTTGAGTTTTACAATGAGGGTGTTCCAATTGCTGCTATTCCGAAGGTGACGTTCACCAACAACCACTTGCAGTATTTGGTAACATGGTTTGGCGTTTCGTTGGCCAGTTCGGTGTTGTTGATCTACACGTTCGTGAAGAAAAGAGGTCTGAGGGGTGCCGATAAAATAATTCAGGCAAAAAGAGATGATATGAAGAAACGCTTTTAAATACGAAAGATTCCTTGGAGATATGAGAATAATAACCGTTCGCTGTATATAGATAATTAATCTCAGGAGAAAACACTCGCAAGCCCAAACAAAACCACCACAAGCATAAGATCGCCTATTAAAATACTTGCACCACCCCAGTATACCAAAGCAGAATCAAGAAGCTTCTGATAGGTCGATGCTTGCGGGAGCACTGCGGATGCCAACGATAGCAACTTTGAGGCCGGGTGGTTTCTTGATGATAGTCCAAGCACGCCATTGGACGACAAGATCATGAAGTAACTAGAAATAATTGCAATTTCTGCTGACACGAATACGGCCATGAAAGAGCCAACTCCGTCCGCCGGTCTTAGGTCTCTTACAAACGCGTGAGAAGAAGCAAAGAATCCAGTAAAGTTAAGGTAATGGTAAAAGAAATTGAAGGTGTGAACAATGAACCTGATGAGAAGAAATCTCGCTTTCCAGCTCTTCTGTTGATACTCGTGGTAGACGGCCAACTTTGTTTGGTAGGAAGCGTTTTCTGGAGTCTCTGGGATGCCGCTAGAATCCTGGCCCATGGTTTTCATCATTTCAGCAAAGATGTTGGGGGTTGATTCTGTAGTATTGCCACTGCCATTGTCACCTGCTCCCGTGCCAGCAAAGATCTTTTGCATGATTGCATCCATGTCTTGGTCGTCAGGTGCTGGGCCATTTTTTCCAGTTTGCAAAAGCAGAGAAATGTCCGGAACCTCGGGGTCATCGTGTGTCTGAGAAGGGTGAGGAATTCCCAGAGGAATAGATGAAGATCCAGCATTGGATTTTCCTAATGGGGCCGTTGGAGAGGCCCCCCGTGGGTAAGCAGACGGGTTCTCCAGGGTAGACTCGGCTCTACTAGTTTCAAGCACAGATTTGACTGGATCGGTTTTCACAGAAGCTCCTTTTGTCAAGATGTTGTTCAACCGTTCTGTGGCTTTGCCCAGACTCATTTTGGCCTGTCTCCGTTCACGCAAGAGACGTCTCTTTTCCTCAGCAGAAAGTTCACTCATTTGCAAATATTTGTATTTTCTTCGGAGTTTCAACAGTAAATCCCGGTTTATTCAGATGTGTTCTTTTGTCTTTTTGATATTCTCTGTCTATATTATAAGGCTTGAAAGGAAGGAATTGTGTATCCTTTTCCTGTTAAAAGCAAATGCACTAAGCAATTCGAGGTCAAAGCTAAATCTCAACTGTTGTCTCGTAACCAAAGACAGATGAAGAAAGCTCGACCGTAGTATGTGCAGGATATTCCGACAACGAGAGGCTGGCGCACGCTTATATAAGGGCCACTTTCATTTCAGTGCAGCCTGTTAAGTTGGCTTTGGTTTATGTGCAGGTTCTTGGCCGGATCAGAACATCTGGAACGGGCTTCTGTTTCGAAACAAATGAGCCCTTTTTTTCATAATACCATCTTGATTTAACTTTCCTCAAAAATACCATTCCAAATGGACCGGCCATTGAGTTATCACGAACAGCTTCGCAGGCAGAAAATCTTGAGCCTGATGGCAAACTTGGACTACTTGTTGGTGATTGCCAGCCAGCAGCAGAAGTCTGTGCAGCAAGTGCGGTACGAGTTGATGCTCAGACTCAAAGAAGATGTCTGATAAATGTACTCACGAGATAAAACCATTACATTGGGTTAAGATAATTCTGTTCTATTGATCAAACTGCAAGTTGAATGACATACACAATCAAAGGATGTACTATGACTGCGAT
This sequence comes from Metschnikowia sp. JCM 33374, assembly GCA_005406065.1. Lineage (NCBI taxonomy): Eukaryota > Fungi > Ascomycota > Pichiomycetes > Serinales > Metschnikowiaceae > Metschnikowia > Metschnikowia sp. JCM 33374. Next base: position 60,092 of record BIMT01000060.1, read on the forward strand.
GTTGATAGGAAGATTCCTTGTTTCCACCAATGGGATCAATATCAAGCTATTCTTGATGAAACTCGGATACATTCATTGATTGCTAATACTGTTGTTATTCATATACCTATTGCTTGCAATAGCAGATTCTCTGGCTGCTGAAGTACTTAGTCTATCCCCAAACTGTTACTTCATGGCATCTTCGAATAAACTTTGTTCAAGGTATCGCATCCTGAACAGGCAATATGAAGGTACCCATTCCAAAAAGCATTCCTATAACCCTGGTAAATACCTTCACCATTTTCCAGCTTTCACCAACTGGCCCAACAAGAATATGGCTCGTTTCGTCGTGTCTGGCCTTGAGTCGTCGATCCTAGTACCCTACATTCCTTTCCAAAGTAGTACCCCTGTGTAAATTATCACTTTCTCATAACTAATGACGATTAGTCAATGCTAGCTCCTCCAAATTGTCGCAAAGAATTATCCCTGTGCGAGGTCTTTCTATTCATCATCCCGAGCTTAAAAAAGGTATATAAGCTCATCCTTCATGATGTCCTACATTTGTGCAATTGAGCCATCGCATTTCCTTTTTTGTTTGCTTCTCTCTATAGTCTATCTAAATGGTGGACGAGAAGCCAATCTATTGGCTCGCGCTTTTTGGGCCCTCTGTGCAGCAGAGCTAGCGGCATTGCGGGCAGAAAGGCCCGGGGAGTAGCCTAGAGCTCTCTGTGACGCGGTAATCCTCCCTGCGGGAGTTCTTGGTGGTGCCCTCATTCCAAGTTTTCCTTCGGCTTTTGTATTTGATCTTTGTCCTCCACCCCGGCGAATGTTGGAAGCACCTGGAACCTCGAAAAGCCCCCTCATGTATCGTGGCGCTTGGTCAAGATTTGGTGTTGCGCTCGCCAGAGCTGTGCCTGTCCTTGAAGATGCATTAGTCATAAGAGTGGTCCCTGGTGCTTCTATGAAAGTGTCGGTGGTGGAAAATGAATCATCGCGTGCAACTGGGATCTTTCTGCGACCTGTAACAGCTAGCACTGTTTTCGGTGGAGGGATTCGTTGCCTTGTGGTGGGTCTCAGAGAAAATATGTCTCCTGGATGCAGTTTCTGTCTGGTCTCAGACACCCTTTGAGCAACTTGTTCTTTCAATTGGGCGTTTTTAAGCCGTGCGGCTTCGAGTTTTTCTTGGAGAACAGCAATTCTTTCCTCGCTTGCACGCTTTTCTTCCATAACTTCGTGCTGTTTGCGTGTCGGACACCCTGGAAAGTTGTTGCAGAACATGGTGATCATCAATCCATAGAGAAAGCTTGCAAAAGACTCATTGAACCCATTCACAGCTTTGTGAGTCGCTGCTAGGCTTGCCATATTCGCTTGGAGCGCAGTAAAGGCGTCGGCCATTGCCATGAGACGTGCTCTGTTCTCTGATGTATCTAGCGGGAGAATTTCCTTTGGGTAGTGCACTTTTGGCGACTGTGAAATAGGTACCAATGCTCGAAAAACTCCCGAAGATCGAAGCAGTTTTCTTCGAGATTGTCGCAGCCTCGTAATGGGCGTTTCGGGTCGGGATTGCATTAAGGATGTGTTATGCAAGTTTTAAAGTGGAAAAAAAACTCTAAGTTTGACTCCCTCTCCTTAGGTCAGTGAATTTAAGTGTATACCGAATACGAGAGATGGCTCGGTATTTGCGTGTTTACGTATTTTAGCCTGCTCCTGTATTTAAGAGTGACTTGGCGTTATGATGTTTTTTTTTTTGCGGGCTTAACGAAATTCGCGTCTCACGAAAATAAAGCCAGGAGGAGCGTCACGAAACAAAAGCATACTTTTTGGATGATGTGGGTGGAGACGTGATTAAGTCCTGAAATTCCTCATTGTATTATTTTTTCTCAATCATAGATGGAGAATATTGTGGGGTAGAAAGCACGAGATTCGGTCGAACCCAAATTGATTCAACCAATTCAACCCTGTATTTCAGTCCTTTACTTCAATTCTGTGAACGCGTACGCGATCTATAATATGAGTATATAAGCCGAGACAATTACCACTAACTGGTGCCGGCACCTGTGTTCAATCGGCAATTATTATCTCTACTTTTTGTATTTAAATCGGGTTTCTTTTCTTTCATGTCATGGTCGATCAATAAAATTTTTTCAAGTATCTTCCTTCGGTTTCCTTTTTTCTTAATTCAATTTACAGATTTATTCACTCGATTGTGGGGTGTATCGATATAGACTATCTATCGATAAGAATAAATGAACTTATTTATTCCCACATGTTTTCCCTCATTCTCGCACCGAATAAAAGTAAAATTTTGAATTCTGGCAAATATCTTGGATAGGAATCTCGTTTTGTATTTCTCTTTTTATTGCATGTTTTTGTCTTGATGGCTCTGATCAGTAAGCTTCATCCATGTGGACAGATGGTGGTGTGTCTTCATTTTCGCAACCGGCTGGCGCGGCTGCAATTGATCAAAAACATACAATTTTCACCTTCTATCTTTTAAAGAATAAGTAGGAACACAGACGAAGAAATATAATTACTATGTGGGTTGGTAAGTACTTACCCTAATGCCTTACCTTTTCTATTCTGTTTCCAATTCTTTTCCAAACCCATGAGTTCATACAAGAAAACCGTTAGCTCTTTTTCCCTATGCTCTCTTCTCGGAGGTTCCTCAGCTCAAAGGATGCATCTGGCCAACTACTTTCTTTTTATTTTAGTTAATTATATATATGCAAATATATCCCCAAGAAAAAACACGAGCCTTTCTTCTCCTTTCTTCCTCGCCAATAATTAAATCCCTAAGAGATACCCGATAATGTTCGCTGCCAAATTTCGCTTTGCCGCTAAGCCCCATGTGACTCCTGCTGAAGCCACGACAGATTCTGAAGCCTTGAATACTTCCACAGACAGTGCCTTGAATACTCCCACAGACAGCACCTTGAATAAAGTACATGGAAGGTTTCACTGGAGAAGAAAGACCGTCTCTTCTTTTTTTCCCACCACCAAACAAACAGAAAAATTACTGATACCAAAAACGACTTCAGGTTTGAAAACACTTAGCGCAGCCTCTCTTATCCCCCGTCTTGTGTCTCTCATTCGGAAACCACTGCAAGTTTTTGAAAAAGAAAGTGGTACTAAAAAGAAGTTTCCACCACAGCAAAGCTTAGACTGTGGACGTTATACTACGACGATGGCACTAAAGAACGTGTATTCTGTGCTGGAACTTATTACCACTGGTGGGGCTGCTCATTTAGATTTTACAAGTAAATATGACTCGGAAGACGCAGCTATAGATGTTTCCTCTCTCATGGAATTCCTTCAAGCTGAAGATCCTTCCTATACCACAAACAAAGCTGCCTCTTTTTACGACATGACACATTCACCTGATATTGAACAAGACACATCTTTGTTCCACTACGAGCAAGAAAACTCTTTATTTTGGAAACCCATTTTACACCTTCAGCTTCCCTCAAGTGCTGATCTGGTATTTAAAAACAGTTATTCCTTTAGTGGGGTGAATACTAAACAATCATTTTCCTCGAAATTATCATCAATCTCTCTAGCAAGCTATGAAAGCTTCAACTGGAACATTGATTTTCGCGAGGTCAACAACGTCTACTCTGAAGTTGGAAATTCACCAGAATGTGTAACCCACCTGGAGTCTAAAGTAACTGGCCTACTACCCGGGAGCTCCCATTTACCTGAAACTGCTGGGGATGATTACTGCTATAATAAACCGCAAACATTTCTTGGGGCTGGGAATGCTTCTGCTGTCAAAAATAAACCCGCCACCGAGTCCAAGGCCATGACTCCCACTCGCAAGGCCAAAGAAGGACTCGGGTACTTTATGCAAACCTTCAGAACAAGTATGTTTGCTACCAGTTCCTGGTACGTGAAGAATAAATCTGAGGATACATTATGGTATGTGCTTGCTCTTGAAAATGTGACACTGTGCCGTCGTTTTAAACTGGAATATTCAAAAAACGAAGGATTTTCTCTCTTCCTTGATACTATGAAAAAGCTCAGGTGTTTTTCTCCCTTGAGTACACTTACTCTGAATTTTGCTGATAACCATTTAACTACTTCTAAAAGCTTTAGAGAGACCCTCTCCAACTTAGAGCTGTTTGTAAATGGCTCTTCTGTCTCCACCCAAGTTTCAAATGCTACTTTTTCACGGAAGACCTCTAAAAAGCTATTTTCAATGACTGACAGAGAAAAAATTGAAAGAGCAGTGAAGACATTGGCTAGCATGTGTGAGGAGAAGGTGGAGGAGCTCAAAATAGACCCCGAAATGGTGAATTGTGGGGAAACTCTCGAGCTATTCAGTCAATATTTCGACGTTTATCGCAAAGATTATGTCAGAGTTGCAAAGAACCAAATCATCGACTATGTTTATGTGATGTTGGAGCTCAGAAAAGAGACCATTGCAGTATTCAAAAATTTATATTACGCCGGTAACATGTATGCCCGTGTTCTTGAATATCTCAGCATTTCCAAAAGCTCTACGGAAACATTGCTCGCTGCTGAAACCATGTTGACTGTGTTGATTACTCAGCTCACCAACGCCAAGTCTCTGTTGGATAAAGTCCAGCTTGCCATTCTTCAGTTGAAAGAAGAAGTGGACAGTGACCTCGTCCCCATAATCAGCCTTGCACATCGTGTCATAAGCATTAGAGCTGAATGTTCAGGCGTACACCGAAAATTCTGCCAGACTAACATGGCGAAATCCTTGGGTATGGCCATGGTGAATAGGTCTACAAATTTCGTCAAGCTTTTAGATGAGCTGGACTTCTTAGTGAGTCGCCTTGAAGCAATTCAAACTGCATTGTTCCAAGATGCTTTGGATGATTTAAAACACTGGCAAGAAATTGTTGGTGACGTACAGATCGAGCTCGAAATTGATATTTGGAGGATCTTTATTGGCATTACCGAGATACGTCTGCCTGTACATCAACAAAGGCCCATAAGTTTTACCGGACCTTTTGATCTAGACCAGCAATCTGTGGAGTTATTTGATTCACTGAGTTTGATTTTAAGGGACGAAGAAAGTACCTATTCCGTAATATCTGCCGATTCCTTTGATATGGTGATGATTCAGGAACTTGAAGCTAGTTCAAGTTAATCTTCCGCGGCAGAGCGGGATTTTTTGAGCAGAACAGGGCTTTGCTGGGCTCAATTACTTTTATTACCAAACCCCTTTTCTTCAAGAAAAAAAAAAAAAAAAAAATTGAGAAATTCAAGAAAGATAATCACACGTATATTCTTTAATACACTAAAAGAACCATCAATTATGAGGGCCGGTCTGAACATATTGCCGCAAAGCAATCAAAGTGCCACTGAAGGTAAGAAACTGCTGGTAAGTGTATAAAGGAATAAAGATAATATTTTCTTTAAATCTGAAATTCACCTTGCTGTTAGCGAAGTCATGATGTGATGCTCAGGAGAAGGTGTAGTCAAACAAGGCCGTTTATGGATATAGGGGAGGGTCTAAAACAAAATATCCGGTTCTCCGACCCATGAAGATATAGCCTTGGTACGAGATTTATAAACAACAAAATCGTGTTCTACAGACCATGGTTTTTCCGGCGAAAAATAATAGACTTCAAGAAAAAAAAATCTCCAAAATAATAGCTCTTCGTCAAAAAATCAATCTCTACGGCATAATTGAAATATCTTGAGTCAATGATAATGCTCCTGCTCCAAAAATAAAGATAAAATATCCCTAAAATAAATTAGTTGTCGACCCCAAAAATTTAATTTCGTTTGAGAAAAATGAAATCTCGGTTCAAAGAACACGGATTGTCTCCCTGATGAATATACAAACCATCCGTGATGTAGAACAACTTCTTAGACGTTATTCGTACATGATGAAAACAAAAAATGTCCCCGCTTCAATAATGGATCGCCCACCCTTTAAATATGGTTATTTCTTCGACGAAATGATTTGTTGCCAAACGAATGAGTAGAGAAGGGTATATGATTCAAATAACCCTTTACATACAACAAGCCGTTGACTATCTGCCCTTAGATCACTGGATAATATCACCGACTTAATTAAATTCAGTATTATTTTCTCAAAGAACGAACTGTATTTAATGTGTGAACTTATTTTTGTTCTTTTCTTCGTGGATAAATGCATTATCAGAGAAGAAATTTAATTCCACGTCATTGGTAAATGGAAAATTTAGCAGGTAGACAATCTTGCACATATACAGCTACGGATAAAAAACGGGATCTTAAACATGGCAGCAAAGTCGAAGGTCTTGCAACAACTCGGCCGTCTTACCTGCGTTTTCACACACGATATAGATGGATTATTCATCTACATAAAAACACGCATACAGTTTGAAAGTGGAATGGGTTGATTTCCCGGTTGATTTCTGATTGCTCAGTTTTCTTCCAGAAATTGAAGTACATAAATTTTATAACAAGTGCATGCTGTTCCGTTACTTTAAATGCGAATTTTTGAACCAGTGCCCTTTTCTATTATGAGGAGTCGAAAAAATACCGGTCTTCAGCTGATGGTCTCGCAAAATAGGGAAGTTTGGACCATTATAAAGTAGATATTATGCATGTGCCATAACCATAACAGACACGTGATGTATCGCGGCTTAAATCTACCACTAAGTATTATAACAATAATTCTCTTCATATTGATAAAACCATGCATACATGAACTCCGGCAATTTCTGATAGCCTTATAGAATCTTACTTGAGGAATCTCTTTGGATTTCCTAGTGAGATGTGTAATATGTGGTTAAATTATGAAATGTTTCTAAGTATTCACAATTATCTGTCATCTTCACCAACAATTTGTTGCCAAGTCTTTCCCTCCTTGATCAACAATCCTGCCAATTCATCTCTAATTTTAGCAGGCAAACCTGGTCCTTTGTAGGCAAATGCGGTGTACAATTCGATAAAGGTTGCTCCGGCCTTTCCGAACTCCAAAGCGTCTTGACCTGAAGCGATACCTCCGCAACCAATCAACACCAAGTCCGAGTCCTTCGTATATTTTCTCAAAGTACGCAAAGCCTTCAATGACAAAGGCTTAATGGGTTTTCCAGATAAGCCACCCGTCTGATTAATAAGCTTTTGATCAGTGGTGTATAATCCTGGTGGTCTCTGGATGGTGGTATTTGAGATGATGATTCCGTCGACCTTGGCAGTCTTTGCTGAGTTGGCGATCGACTCAATTTCAGGCTCGGTCAAGTCTGGGGCAACCTTCACCAATACAGGAGGCTTCTTTCCGAGTTTGTTAGTTCCTAAGCGTTCTCTTTCGCCCACGACGCTGGTTAATAAGCTGGTGAGCTTCAGTTCACTTTGCAAATCCCTCAAACCAGGAGTGTTTGGCGATGAAACATTAACAATTAACACGTCTGCATAAGGACCGAGTCTGGAAACACCCTTGAGGTAATCCTCGACTTCATCACCCGTCTTGTTTTTTCCAAGGTTAATACCCAAAAGCTTGCCACTTCTGAAAGCATTCGACTGGCTATCAGGTTCGACATTGGAGAGAAAACGACGAGCCAAAGTAGCCACAACGTTGAAGTGACCCGTAGAGTTAAATCCGTATCTATTAATCACAGCATCGTCCCTTGGTAAGCGGAAGAACCGTGGTTGTGGGTTACCTGGTTGTGGTTCAGGTGTGATGGAGCCAATTTCCACATATGAAAACCCAGTATCAAACAAAGAGTCAATAGCTTCTCCATCTTTGTCCAAACCGGCAGCAAGGCCGATTGGGGTCTTCAATCTGGTTCCGAAAACATCCACACCAAGAATAGGCAGGAGCTCGTCTTCCAACCTTCTATCGTCGCCAGTCAATTTGGGAGAGAGTCCATATTTCATAAGCTCAATTCCAAGTTTATGACCAGTCTCCGCATCGGTGAACATGCGAATAAGTGGACAGAAAACATACTCATGAATACCGGCTCTGGCATCAAATAAGTATACTCCGGCTGCAGTGGCCGCACCTGCCCCGGCAACAAATAAGATCGACCTTGGGAGGAGCGAAGCCTGTAAGATTGGCTTTCTGGTATTTGGAATGGCTTTTGAAAAGCCAGGCCGTAAAAACCTCCACATTTCAGATATGGTTTGTTTTGTGTGAAATAATGTGGAGGAAAGTTATCTTCGATGGAGAAGATTGGTGGTTTGAGTACCGACTCGTTTGTATGCAGGACTTGGTGGCTGAAGGCACGATTTCCAAAAAAAAAATGTGCTTTTTGATAATTTAGAAGAATTCAAAGGCATATTAGATGTCAGTTGGGTTTGAAATTTATTGTAATTTGGAACCTCATTTTCTTTTTCCAATAGGAATTATTTTTGACTATCGAATATTCTTTTACAAGGTACGAATTAAATGCGAATGAGAATTGCATTTTGTAGGACGAGACTCAACTTTTGTTTAATATGCAATTACAGGCAATTGAGAAATTTTCAAGGAAACACGAGGAGCCAAAACAACAGGACACGCAGTATTATACAAATACAACATGATTGATTTAGACACTATTTTATTTTTTATTTTTCTTAGTATTAGAGACCTATATTGAATTTTCTTTCTTGCAAGGTGGATGAAAGAACACAAGAAGAGGAGTTTGAAAAGTACGAAATAACTGATAAAAGATCACACAAGCAAACTGTCATATAAAAACAATGGGAGGCAATGTGGTAAAAAGAATAAATAACTATAAGTAATTGAAAGATGTAAGAGTCGTGATTAAGGTCGATTTTAAACTCATGTCCATTTGTTTGGCTTGGCTTGGTAGGAGTGCCCAATAACCTTTAACATCGAGTCTTGCAGCCCAAAAGAAGGAGTATATCCGCAAGACCCTTTAGAAACAAAGCTAGAAGAGGAAAAAAAAAAAAAACAAAATTTAGTGAAGTAAACGAAAACAAATGTTTCTTTTCTAATGATGTAAGATGTGGTTAAGCGAGATTCTCTAATCGTGTTCCTATAGGGTCCCACAAGAACATTTATAAAGAACCCCACGCACTCAACAAAAAAAAAAAACTTTGAATGATTTTCAAAATTAATCGTTACTTCAAAAGTCGTATATTTAGTAAGAGAATTTGCCAAGCCGAACAGAGCAAAAACAATAATAGCAACTTCCCTTCGGCTGCCTTCGTTGGCCTGTAATTCTAGTCTCAGTATGCGTTGGGTGCAAATCAGGCACACAGTAGTGCATCTCATCGCATGAATTTTTTGGCGATTCAAAACCCTACTCTCGTTGAATTAAGGTTATATTTGCCAGCCCCCAACACTCCGCATTCAGCAGTAAATCAAGTACTAAAACATGGCACCAAGACCAGAATCTAATAGAGCACAAGGTGCTCCAAATGGGAAACCTGGCCCTGCTTCAAAGTATGAAAGGGACCAGAGCAAATTTCCAAAGAAAGTGCTGAAGGGAAAGAGCAGAAGGATCAATAACGGTATCAAAAAGGTCGACCAGGAGTATAAGGAGTTCGTTAAAGCAGCAGAGGCCACCGACATGTTGTTGCAAGAAGAAGCCGGTTTCTTGGAGGCCGATGGCCCAATGGAAAGAACATATAAGTTCAGACAAGATGACATTGCAGAAGCAGTGGATATCAGTACGGCCAATAAGAAGTTCGACTTGAACCTCGTTGAATTGGGTCCATACACCCTCAACTACTCGCGGAATGGTCGCCGCTTATTGCTTGGTGGTAAAAAGGGCCACGTGGCATCGATCGATTGGCGTCTGGGTGCTCTTGATTGTGAGTTATTCCTCAACGAAACGGTCCATGCCGTCCAGTATTTTCACAGTCACCAGTATTTCGCCGTGGCACAAAAGAAATACACCTTCATTTATGACCAGTCCGGAATGGAACTCCATCGCTTGAAGCAGCACCTGGAGCACACACTCTTGGACTTTTTGCCTTACCATTTTCTTCTTGTGGGAGCAGGCCATTCGGGCTCGTTGAAGTACCACGATGTTTCCACAGGTGTTCTTGTAAGTGAGCTCCGAACAAAACTCGGTCCTACCCAGGCTATGAAGCAGAACCCATGGAATGCCGTGATGCACTTGGGTCATGGTAACGGTACTGTCTCTTTGTGGTGTCCCACCATGAACAAGCCTTTGGTGAAGTTGCAGACCAACCGTGGGCCTGTGAGAGACCTTGCTGTCGATAGAGAGGGCAAATATATGGCAGTTACTGGAACGGATAAGAAAATCAAGATTTGGGACTTGCGGAAACTCAAAGAGTTGGACACATACCTGACTCCAACACCCGCAAACTCACTTGAGTTCTCGGACAACGGTTTGTTATCTGTTGGATGGGGTCCACATGTTTCCGTGTGGAAGGATACACAAAAATCTCACCAAGACCATCCATACATGACGCACTTGCTCCCTGGAACCAAAATCGAGAAAATCAAGTATGTGCCTTTCGAAGATATTTTGGGTGTTGGACACAGTAAGGGTATTTCGTCATTGATTATTCCAGGAGCTGGAGAAGCGAACTACGACTCAATGGAGTTGAACCCTTACGAATCTGCCAAACAGAGACAAGAATTGGAGGTCAAGGCATTGCTCAACAAGTTGCGTCCGGACACTATTTCATTGGACCCAAGCTTCATTGGAACCGTTGACAAGAACGCGCGTAATGTAAGATTGAACAAGAATGACTTATTGTCGGTCGAGGAGAGGGAAAAGAAGGAGAGGGAAAATGCTGAATCTGAGATCAGACCAGACCTCAAGCCTGAACAGTCTAAGTTGAAGAACTATATGCGTAAGAACCAGAACAACATCATGGATGCACGTAAGATGAGGACAGAGAGGAACTTGAAGTTGGAGGAAGAAAGAAGAGAGAAGTTGAGATTAAAGGAAATGGGGGTTCCTGATGAAAAGGATGCACTTGGGCCTGCTCTCGGTAGATTCGTTTAAGACCAAAAAGAGTGAATGAGAAAAATGGTGCAAAATTTGCTCATGTGAGTTATTTTACAGAAAGCAGTATAAGGTTAGAGGGCCCAATAATCTTGGTACATGGAATATGCTTTATTCTTGTGGCTTAGCATGACCATACGTTTCCCAGAGATATTGCATCACCACATGTTCCATGAGCTGCAAATCCCACAGCATGAGTATCAACTCCTCTTTCAATGCGTCACTCATGGTTGTATCGGTGATCTTTTGGAGCTTCTTATTTGCCCTGAGCATCTCGCTTAGTTTTGCCCTATATTTGTGCAACTCTTCTTCCATGTTCATAGACTGCTGTGCCAATTGCACGTTAACGTGGCGCTTCATCTCCTCAATTTTGGCGAGTGGCATATCATCGGCATTGATTTGCTCAATGGTGGCCTCCAAGTACAACTGCACTGCATCTCTCAGGTGTCTGGGTAAACAGGAAAACTTCACTTTGGCCCAATCTTTTGTCAGAGATGTTTGTGTGCCTATGCGCATTAATAACTCCATCACCAATAACACCTGTTCTTTGTCCTTGAAAATGGCAAGTCTCTCGAAGTTGAGCAGGCGATATATTGTCGCAAGCCGGGCATTTACCATGGCGTTTGATCCCCGTGCTCGAGCCTCAGAAACATGTTGCAAAACTGTTTCGCTTAGTGATTTGGTTTGGTTCTGTAGGAGCTCGCTTACATGGTACGTATTATGGCCATAAAGTTTCCTGGCTTTTTTAACAGCAGACACATCGTGATTGAACGCCACATGCGGTTGACAAGAAAAGAACTTACATAGAATCTTGCTGATTTTTCCGAGTGAACAGATGTCTTCGACGGTGAAAGTCTGATTGTCCTCAATCATTGCGAGCCATGTGAGGCCTGCCTTACAGAACGGGACAGATATTAAGTCGGATAGCATGACCCAAGAAAAAGAGAATAAAAAAGTTTTTTAATCCGTGGAAAAGTCGCTGTGATTTACAGTGGCTATTTGATAAGATTTAGGAAAAAAGAAATAATTAGAAGTGAGGTACCTGTAGGATTTGTATTTGTGTATACTTATATGAGAAAGTGGAAGGCATGTACACGCGAAACTATTTCGATTGGAGGCCCAAAAAATAGGAGAATGATATAAATCTAGAAACACAGGCTGTCTTCTCAAACAATAACATCTTTTTCAAATGCATAAAAGCCATAAAAGAGATAACGGGATTACTCATGCTCCAGAATCTGAGGTCTGTAATTAGGACAAACAGAAAACCCCATTGAAGCCCATGATGCAAGCAGGATAAATAGAATAAAGAGAACAATAAAAAGCAAATGTGGCCATCAAGGTCACGGCCAAGTTAAAGCTATTAGCCATTGTCTAATGCGAGGTTCTGGCAGGAATGGAAAAGCCAGAGTAATCCACTGTAATGAAATCCTGGAAAATGGAGCCAGTGTTGGAAAAGCTATTGTTGATCTGTGCAAAAGAATCCAACTCGGATCTAACGAACTCCACAAGCGAGTTGAACTTCGTTCCTGAAAGTTCGTTGTGCTTCTCGACTTGTTCTAATAAATGCATTTCCTCGATGGTCTTAAGCCACTCGATGCTTTTTTCTATATTGGGACCTGCCGCAGAAGTATCTTCACCCGCAGATTCGGGCTCTTCGGTACATTTATGGTGGTTTAACACTGTAAGCCACAGGTTAGCTATTTGCTCATAAGCCATGTTCTTCGTGTACTGGAACTCCTTATTGGTGAAGTTGGGGAGTTCATGAATCATCGTAGTGATCATATCGAAAATGATGCAGGCATTTTGCAAAGAAGATTCCATGGGCGGAAGTAGGTCAAGGACAAAATCTGAAATGCATCCAAGAAATTCCGTCAAGTGTGCTTTGACACGAATATATGAGTAATCACTCTCAATATCACACCTATAGGGAAGATTTGCTTTCACTGCATTTGCCTTTTGCTTGATAAGCTCTATAGTATCGTTTACTGATGGTTTGGGTGCAAGTTTGCTGACGGTCTGTACGATTTCGGGGTGATGAATCATGACCGTCTGGAGCAATGCCAGTAGTGATGCGTGATCCAACACTTCTATGAGCCTGTTCACCGGGAGACTTTGGCCAGATATGGTAGGAGTTTTGGTGCGCTTGAACCGGTTCACTGCACTGTGTTTTCTGGCCATTTGGCTTGGAGTGTGTCTCTGTGGCATTGTTTCGTCCTCCTGGTTCCTGCGCTTTCTGTTCATGGCCTTCATTGCCATACGAGACGTGTGGCTTTGCTGGAGCATATCTTCCGAATGCAGAGGTTTTCTCATGCTCATGTCAGTGGCCATTTTCAGGAGATTCTATGTGGTGATTTTGTGTTGTTAAGAGTATGTATTTTTAGGGTACTTTTTAGGGTATTTTTGGCCTCAGGTGGGATTTTCCTCTTAATAGGGAGCCGAAGAACGCTTTCGCAGACAAAGGTCTTTCTCCGCTGTGTGTGTGCAAGACCAGCGAAGCTTTTTTTTGCTTTTTCTTTTTCCTAGTCTTTTCTTTTCGCGAGTGCAGTTTTCGGCCCAAACTTTTGGAACCTGCCCAAGCTTTAAAACGTGCACCCGAACAATTTGCAGACGGAATCGGTTATGATCTATGGTGTGCATTATCCTTTTATTTTGTTACTAAGTTAATTTTTTTTGATATTTTTCTATAAGATATTTTCTTGTGAAAGTCTGTTCAGAATGTAATAGCAAATAAAATTCTTTCTTTCTTTCTTTCTTTCTTGCAGTACCTGGGGCTTCGGCGGTCATGATCCACCAACGGTAATGACGCCTGACGCACAGTATAGTCTTGATACGTATTGAAGACAAAAAAAAAAAAAAAAAAAATTAAAACAAGAATAACGATAAAAATCCAGGAATATACTAGCACCACAATTTGGCTGACGATCTCCCACTCAAATACTCAGTCGGGCCCCAATTTGTCGACTTGGTGTGGTCGCACCCGAGAACTACTTGCAAAATTGGCCCATATCTGGGTTTCAATAACCCACACTAAATACTTTTATCACCCAATTTAGATTGGTCTGATTCTTTAAAAAAATAATTTCCTTGAATCTTAAGGTATAAACTTCCACAATTTGGTAATTTTTATTCTTTTCCAAAGACGAATATGAGCCAACGAACATCACAGGAACCATGTACTCGGCGAGCGCACATAACCGGCTTAAATAATTCGTCATAACAAAGTGCTTGGCTTTTCAGGTTACATTATGTAACAGGATGTTTCCTTCCAGAAAAAGAAAAAAAAAAAAAGGAAAAACAAACAGAAAAAAAAATACCAAAGATAATGAGGATAATGGGTGAATTCCCCAAACTTCGTATTTCTGAATTCTTTCTTGGAAGTAAGACCACTGAACGCCGGGAAAGCGACGTGCCATTTTCTCAGAGCATTGGATTGTCAGGTGGTTTCGACTTCCTTTAAAATGGGTATAGGTTCTACTTGTATTATTTCAATTATTACTGTTAGAAAATCTAGTAATATTAGCGGAAAATCTATAAGTTGGAAAAGAGACAGTCTACTTATAGAACATATTATATTTACCCTTACTACCACAATAACCTCATGCTACATACTCATCTCGTTTTATAAATCTAGAGTATCTACTTTATTGGTGAATATGTACCAAAACTTTATAAATATGCCGAGAATTTTTCTTTTCCACACGGAAACCACAAGTTAATCTGAAAAAAACCGTAAAGCTAGTAGTAGTCGTTACTTTCAAATTCGCTGTCGCTGATTCCTGAAAGTTCGCTTTCACTAACGACATCATAATCTGCCTCGTTGAAACCAACATACCGGTTGCGCTTGAGCTCGACCTCATCGTCAGACTCCTTGTCTTCTTCATCGGTGATGTATTCATCGTGCCGGCGATTATCTATGTCATCAGTATCTTCAAGGTCCTCTTTCTCTTCCAATTCGATTTTGAGCTCATAGATTATGTCAAAGCACTCCGCCAACAATGCGGTCAATGTACCCTGGCCTTCTGGAACCTGGTTGTTAACGATAAACTTTCCGTCATGCCTTAGGTTATCAAGGGAGGCCAATTTAAACTGGAAAGGAAAGAGTTCCCGAAGGTTATTTAACCCATCGACTCGCTTGATTTCCAACAAACACCGCCGTACTGTCGATAATTGATTATGAATTGGCTGTAAAGATTCAGAAACCGGCTCTGAACTTTCCAAGAGCTTATAAATTAGCGAGTAGCATCTCCTCAAGAGATACAAGACTAGCAATTGTGCTTTCTTCATACGCTTCAATGAAGCACCTTCGTATGCATCGATCTTCTTATTTATATCCACCCTTCGCTCGTCAATTTCCTTGAGCGGTTTCTGGTACGTGTATAAGTCGGTTTCCCTCATCGTCCACCTTCTTGTGATGAGCAAATTGTCCAAGGTTTGTTTGATAGCAAGAAGCTCATCATAAAGCAGTTTGAGGGTTGAGAGAATTTCGGATTCCTGCTCGTCTGCAAATGAAAGAAGTTCAAAACGACTCGAGATGTCGTTATCTTGTTGTATGTTTAAATCGTACAATAAATTGTTACAGTCATCAAGCAATCCATCAAGAACCATTTGCGTAGCACTTAATTGAGCTTCAGTGGCAAGCGAGCTGGAAAACTTACCGTACGGATCTCTGGCCGCCTCAACACTCTTCAAGCCCAAAGTTAATTGTGCGATTTTATCCTTGATATCGTCATCCAGCTTGGAGTCTCGCGTGACAAGACCAAAAAGCGACTTGCGAATCTTTATGAGCTCTCCGTATGTTCCTTCTAAATCCTTTGGGATTTCCTTGAATGTGTCTTCTATCTCCTGATACACTTGCAAGCACTTTGCTAACTTGTTGCGTAATAAAAGGGTCTCTTCCCTTTTGTGATTCATCATCCTTCTAGCACCCAACTCGATGCTAGCCTCAAGGTCAGCCCCATCATCCTCTTCCTCACCAGAACGGGCAATGATACGCTCAATATCTTCTAAACGAGACTTGATGGGCCTCAAATCATCATCAGAATAAACTTGACACTCTCGCAAATGTGTGAGTAATTTGTATACTGTCAGTAACGACAGGTATGTAGCCGGTGCAGACTGAGTCAAGCCGCACGTCATAAAAGAGAGAGAAAGTAATTGCCAGATATCGTCGATGAGCAAGTCAAGCGGGTTGGGTAAGTTGAGATTCATCCCTTTTAACTCCTCGTCTTTGCGGGTGAGAGATAGCTCATGCACATCTTCTAAGAATTGGTCGTAGATTGCATAAACCTGTGTGGAACTGATATACTTGTTTCTGTTATTTTTCAATTCAGATAATGACGCGTACGTTTTCGTAAAAGAATCATAAAGCCCTTTCTCGTACGTGGGAATGGTTTTTGTCATTGTATTGCTCGAAGGCGTTGTCAAAAAAGTAGTGGCGCAAGTCTAAAGTTATGAGTACGCGAGACTTGGTGATGTTGGTCTCAATTTATGAATATGCTAGCTTTGGCGATGACTGCACCCGTACACCCGTACACACCAACAGAGTACCACCAGTGTGTATTTGCCATTGATTAAATCCCCGATCTAATTTACAACGGGGGGATTTTACTCTAATTAATGGGGGCGTAACTAGTGATGAAGTAGAAATTGAGCACAAATGGCTCTTCTTTTTTTTTTAACATCGTTATAATTCCATAAATTTCGTAAATAATATTGAGTTTAATCAAGGGTTCGCTACGCCAAGGATCTTCCGGGAGTAGTCCGCCTCGTCCGCTAGCGAACCTTCAGAAAGTCTCCTGCGTCCCATCATGACAGGATTTAGTCTTGGATCAGTTAAGCCGGTATTTGTCATTTTACTAGCCCTCTTTTCAGCAATATCATCCGCAGGGTGCTCAAATGGATTCGCCATTGGCATATCAAACACAGAGTTGATTTTGTTGGACTTAGCTCTGGAAATGCCCCCGCGACCGGTGCTACCCGTCGAGCCCTTTTTGAAGAAGTCTTCCTCGTCGTCTTCATTTTTCAAATTTCTGCGACGAATGAAGAAAAATATCGCAAATGCAATTGCCACTGCTGCCGCACCTCCCACGACACCACCAACTATCGGTGCAATATTTGTGGATGACTTGTTATTGGAGCCGTTTACATTTGCGGCCGAAGATGAAGATGAAGATGAAGTTGATGTCAGAGAAGACGTGGTGTCAGATGTTGTGGTGACAGTTTTATACTGTACTGAGTTCGAGCCGTCAGAGAAAGTAGTGGTAGTGACAGACGGGGTGACACCGGGGGTAATCCCCTGCAGTGTCAGCGAGCTGCTCGCACCAGTTGATGTAGATGCCGAAAGTGAGTTGGTATTTGGCGAGGTATTTGAGGAGCTGGCAGAGGCGCCTGTTGACGAAGACAGAGCCTTCAGCGAGGTTTGGGACGTCGTAGCGGTGGAAACTGGACCTCCCAGATATGACAAATTATCGAAAACTGTGTAAGCATTTGTGCCACCACAGATATCCTGGCCGTAACCATTACATTTAACAGCACACTGCGAGCTAGATGTTTGTGACAGGCTACCAGGAAGTTCGGTTAAACAAAAACAGTCACCACCATTCTTCATGGCAATGTATGGATAGCCATCACCACACGAAGCGGAACATGCCTCCTTGGTTCCGTATTGCTCCCAAGCTTTTTTGACGGAAGTGTCCACCAGGGAGAAACATCCATAATCAGCAGAGACAAGCTTAGTAGCCAAAAGCAAGAGAGCCACAAAGCATATTATTGAATTTTGTTGGAACATGTTGCTGAAAGATTCGTATAAAATACTCCTTTGATGTTTTGGGTATTAAACTGGAATAGTGAACAGACCGGTCAATAAAATTCTCAGGAGTTTGGTAGCGTTTCAACAGTGCAAATAGGGGGTATAGAGGGAGCTAAATATATCTCAAAGACTGTGAATATTCTGAGTGCCTGGGGAGACAGTGAACCAGGAACGGGCACAATTTGGATAATATTGTAAGGGATGTACCTTGATAACTATATCAGGGGTCAGCTTGGGTGAAATGGACAAGGCGAAATTTGGAGAAATTAACGACCGGATAAAAAACAAGAAACTGCGGTGTTTTTCGCGAAAACGCGTTGTGAGTCTGGTAAAGCCTGAAATTTCTGAAAACAGTTCCGCGAACAATAGGCGGGACCAAAAATAAAATTAGGGGTCAAATGAAGTAGAAAAAGCGCCAGCCAAAGAATTTAAAGAGTTTAAAGAATCAGCAGGATGCTCTAAATAATAACGGAGCACAATTGATGGTCCTAAGAAATAACAACACGTATGTGCGGTTTTGCTGCAAAGGAGTGTGCGTTGCGGCGGTGCTGGCGTATGTTTATTTTTGTAAGTTCTTCTTTTGCCTCTAGTTTGGTAGTGTTTCAGATTCCGCAAAACAAACAGCGAAAGAAGGTAGACCAAATATGGAGAAGTTCGTGTGTAGATGGTAATTGGGAGACCTGCTGGGTTCTGAGCCAGATTATGTTCCTTGAAAAGTCGCTCTCCGTAGTTAAAAATAGCACTCTTTGTTTAAGAGAAACGAAGGGATGGTAAAGATAAGAATGTCAGGTAACGAAAGACGGAAGAGACGCCTGTAAGTTTGAGTACAGTTTTGAAAGAAGTGACAAAGTAGTGAATCTTATTCGATCGAGAAAAATGGAGGCAGACAGTGAAGGCAGATGAAATGAAATGAATATAAGCCATGAAAAAAGCGTGGGTGAGCCTGGATAGTGTCTTTAGAATAGAACAGGCACGACGCACGGGTTGTGATTTCTTTTCACGAGGCGTGTTTGTTTCATGCAGTATGATGCCGTTTTTTTGTGTTTCTTTTCTTTTTTTCGTAATTTCAAGAAAACCTTTTCACGAGATGTATTAAGATGCCTTTAATTAGACAGCTGAAAGATATTACAGAATAAGAATCAGAATCTAGGTAGAGAAAATCAATAAACTCTGTCTTTTTTTCACTATTTTTAGCACCCTTCATTGACTATTGTCCCTACTACTCTGGAGATTGGAGTTCTTCGTCAAGCGGTTGGGCGTGCCCCAAGAAGCAAGTGCAGGCTTCGCAGATCGGTTATTTCCTGGGCGCAGCGCATTTTAAAATGGTCTGGGCCTGGCCCGAGGGTTTTGGGGCCGAAGAAACCCAGAGTTTTTCAGGATTTTTTAAGTATACCTAGTATTGCATGATGAACTTCTGGTAGCTTTAATAATTTTTTCATTGAGCTTGGTTTTATTAGATGGAACGAGAGAACCAGGAGTTCCAGAAAGTGGGAGTCTTTTTAGAAAAAAATGTATCATTTGTTTGTCCACGTTGGGACGCATTGTCCTTTTGGGGTAGCGCACTGCCCCGCGGAAATTGGCGCACTGCATTACCGCAGGCGACCTTTTTTTTTTAAGATACATTGGTGTTGCCTTTTCTGTGAGTAACAGCGTTCAGGTATCGACGCGAGCCTAGATCTGGCACTTGGAATGCCAACACGTAATTTCATTTATAACACTTGCTTTGTATTTTATCACTGAATGCAGAAGATAAACCAACAAGTTGCGGCTGAGACAAATTTGTCCGGAGTAGTGGATAAATTAATGTGATACTCAAAAGCTGTCGTCGAAAACGATATAGAGGTGTAAAACAACCTCAAGTGACTCAAATACCAGGTGACGACGAGAGAACTTGCTCCGTGATCCATGAGTGCGAGTATTCCAAGTCTATCAAGACCGACGAAGTTCAAGGCAGTGATTTCCATTGTTCTACGTCACAGGTCAAAATGTGCTCATATATTTGTAAAGATGCTTTGGGTGTTTCGCCTTTGGACTATGTCATCTACTCTTTGGAACACATGCTAGGTCGTATGATCCATGATAAACTGCAATATCATGGGAAAGTAAGCCCGATGGAGTATATTGATATTTACACTGTCCTCAGAATAATAAAGCGACAGAATCTTCGGTACCAAAGCTAGGAGGAGGGCCAAGCAAAATTTAATACAGGGTAGAATTTAATATCAGCAATACTTTAAGTGTCGCCAGAAAATTTACGGAGAGCTAGTGTTCAGTAACGTTCTATTGGGTGACCTCTTGCTTAAAGAGTCATGTATTTATTATCTAGGCTGTCTAAGGACTTTGATTCGTTTTCTTACTTGTTCTTTCTAGGCTCACGCCGTTTATTTATCTATGCAACTTCTCTTATGATATTTTTGTTTGTGGTTAAAATTCGACAGCAAATCTAGAATACTCCACGGTGTCATTCGTAGACAGTTTGTGTTTAAAGTCAGCCTGAGCAATAAGAAATAAAAACTAAGGATATGAACCCTCGCATTCGCATCGTGTCTGGAACCCAAAACGCAAGACGGCAGGTGCCTCGAAGCCTAGAAATACCCTCCATAGAAACACTAAAAGAATAAAAGTGACCTAGTTCGATGTGACACTCAGAGCTGATACTAGAGTTGCTACTCATTGGAAGACCTCGAGCCACACTTCGTTTTTATTGTCAGAATAGAATGACTTCGACCGGCTGCAAATTATCCAGTAGGTGCCGTATCGACAACTTGATTTCTCTCAGAATACACCATGCTTGAGAATTGGCCCCACATCTGATCCACCAGTTTCCAGAGCTGTAAAATCATATACGAATCGGCCAATAACTTGCTTGGATGAAGCCTAACAAAAAGGAATTGATATTCTGGACGAGGTTTTTGGTGAGTGAGTTTAGTCACCCGGGATTCGCTTGATCCATGATAGATACCTCCATCTAATGGAGCATGAAAAAAATTAAATTATATTGGGAAAGTCCATATATTTATGTCTCCTACTAATTTTAGAGAAGATTTGTCAATTAGAACCATAAATTCATACCTTCAGTGGGCATTTCCAGCAGTAACTAGAAATCATCAAAAAAGCGTTGCTGAATTGAGTTGCATCTCTGTATTTTTCTTTATTTGAGAGACTAAGATTGAATTACTCTTCTTATTTTCCAACTTATCATTTAAAATCAAGGTTTAAAAGATTTCCAACGTCTGCCCCTCCATTGATTCTACCAGCACACTGGGTTTACTCATCTTGATATGCGCATTATATTAAATATAAAAGATGTCATTGAAAAGAAATTGTCGTCATACTTGACTAAACCAAAAAAATCAACAACGGTAAATTCGATTAAGGTCCAAAAATTTTCAAATATGGCTTACCCGATTTATTAAACACCACCCTTTGAAGCTAATTCTTTTAAAGAGGTATACCGTTACAACCGAAGACACTTGTCATAATAGCGCCAGCGCGTCTCAATAGAAAGAAGGATGCACAACAGTAACTGTAAGAGATAGATTACAAGAGACGCATAATCTTCATAAGAAAACAAGATTAAGGTGCAACAAAGGACAATTTGACAAACCAAGAGCTTCATCTTGTGCTTGAGAATTTGCGACTATGTTTTCTCCGCCTAGATGGTTGGTGTGTTGAAAAATGCCCAAAATCGGAGGCTGACGAACCTCGATATCGAGACTGAAATATGGTCGACATGTAGACCCACATTTGTTAAACATGGGTTTTATCGTTTATTAAGCATGTACGCCTAAAGTTTGCCTCACTAGTCACACCAGTACCGTATGGAACGTAAAAATAGTGTCAATTAGTCGAATCCTGGTCTTCCAAATTGCTTGTTAGAAAACTTTATACGTCGATAAGTAGCTGTCCCTGTAAGTGGCATTATTCACCTCTCCGAAATCAGAATTGTCCACCTAACATTAAACCTATCCCGGAACATCGAACTCTCATCTAGTTTTTGATTTAGAGCTAGAGAAATCAAGCATAATAATAGTGACATTCGCTCGCAGCATATGGTATCGAACTGACACCGTCATTTCTTCTTTTAGTCTCTGGAAAGCTTTTGTTTCTTCATTTGAATCTCCATAATATCCTCAAAAGAATCTACCTTCTTAGCATAGTGGTAATTCTTCCGATCACTATTAATGCCAGTAAAACTGTTAAGCAAGCTCTCCAACGCCATTTTTCTTCCCTTCTGCCTTTGAAAGATTGTGTCACCGGAAAGGGAAGTTCCCGTTTTGACTCAGGGACAGCCACTTTGATAATAGGCAGTATTTCAGATGCTTTCTTTGTCTGGGGGGACAGTCTTGCCGCCTTAGGAATCATCATACACATTTTATCTGGAAAGCAATTGTAGTTGGTGGTGTTGCGACGGACAGAATCGCGGACCCCCAGATTTAAAGATTGGAACTAGCAAGTTGCTCTTCAGGAATCCAAGACAAGAACTTAACACTAGAAAAAAGGAAAAGTAATGAAAGTAAAGAGAGATAAATATTTTACTGAAGTTGCGAACAAACAGGAAGCTATATGATCAACACGCGAGTTTGAATTACTTGACGTGACTTACCTTTCGTTTGCCGGCATTAATTGGCTGAGGATACCAAAGAAAATAACTTTTTATTTATTCTGAGGATTTCTGT
The DNA here is from genome assembly GCA_005406065.1 of Metschnikowia sp. JCM 33374. NCBI lineage: Eukaryota > Fungi > Ascomycota > Pichiomycetes > Serinales > Metschnikowiaceae > Metschnikowia > Metschnikowia sp. JCM 33374. Next base: position 82,456 of record BIMT01000060.1, read on the forward strand.
ATTCCAAAAAACACCTACAATTACTGACACTGCCATTACTAATCTTTCATGCATTTTCTTTTCTTGCAATATACTTATACAGCATGAACCCTAGCCGGCTTCCATGCCTATACATTAATAATATTTTACAGTGAGTGTAACTCTGTTCTCCAGCGATACGCGATTATTTTCCCACAGTCTTCCAGTCTCCATCGTTGACAGAGATCTCAGACACCTTCTCCTCGAGGCCAGTCTCCTTAGAGGCATCCTCCTTGGTCTCGGTCTCAGTCTCTGCATCAGACTCCTCGCCCTCTAGGGACAAAACGTCGTACACGGACTTTTGAGGCTTAGGCTGATCCTTTTCCTTATCGTCCTTCTTGGCCTTGTTGTTAGACAGGCTCTTAGGTGGCAAGGCCTGGCCTCTCTTCCAGTCAAATTCTTTCTCCTCCTTCTTTCTGAAGTTGGCACCACCAGTGGCGGCACCTACACCAGAGCCACGAGCACTCGACCAGTCCAAGTCAGATTGTTCTTTCTTAGGAGCACCCTCTCTACGGAAGTTCTCTCTTTCTCTAGGTGGCAATGGGCCAGCACTTCTGGCAGAACCCCAGTCCAAGTCTGGCTCGTCTCTTCTAGGCTTTCTTTCGGCAAACTCTCTGTCTCCACCCCTAGCACCTCTTTCTCTAGGAGGCAAAGCAGCAGAAGATTGTCTAGCAGCACCCCAGTCTAAGTCAGGCTCGTCTCTTCTTGGTCTTCTTTCTCCAAATTCCCTGTCACCACCTCTAGCACCTCTGTCTCTAGATGGACCAGAACCAGAGGAGTTTCTGGCTGCACCCCAGTCCAACTCAACCTCCTCTCTTGGCTCTCTTCTGTCACGGCCTCCTACAGGACCAGTTCTGGCAGATCTCCAGTCCATGTCAAATACGTCTGCCTTCTGTGGAGCAGCAACATTGACAAAAATCTTTCTACCGTTGAACTCCGACATGGTCAAGTTCAAAGCCTCCTCCAACAAGGCTCTCTCGCTGAAGGTGACAAAGGCAAATCCCTTAGGTCTGCCGCTCATTTGGTCCATGGGCAACTTAACTTCCTCGACGGCGTCTCTGGCCTGCAATCTGTCCTCGAAGAAACGGGACAAAGCACCCTCTTCGACATCGTAAGGCAAATTGGCAACTCTCGCCTTGTATGGTGGGGCATCTGGAACAGGGTACTCGGTTCTGTCAGCTCTACCACTGTCCTGAGCACCGAACTCCGGCCGGTAGCTCGAGGATACGGGGGCTGCGGTAGACGAGATTGGAACACCAATGGAAGACATGTCGACCTCCTCGTCAGCCCAGGACGATCCATAGGTATCGTCGGCCAAAAAGGCGCCCAAGTCCATTTTCTTCATATTCTTTTTTGGTGCTATGTGGGTTAGTATTGGAGAATAATAGAATATCCCATAGTGTCACACGTGGGCCAAACATAAGCGGGCTTCTTTTTACTTATACTCCGGCATAAATTTGGCTATGGAATACGAAGAAATTCAATTCAATAAGAACCACGTGGGTCTGGGGGCATTTTAATCATAAGATTTCCTGCTTTTCTGGGCCTTTTGATGGATCGATGCTAGCAACACCGGCTATTGCTTCGTCACCCGGGGTAAGCTTCACTAAATCCATAAATTATCGCCTTATATGGGGAAACATGGATCCACTTGATGTAAAGAGAGTCTTATATTCTTAAACATACGCATATTGTCAGTGTTTCACTTGGTTGCAGTAATGTGTGGTTCAAATGAAAAAAATTTTCCTTTTTTTTTTTTTTTTTTTTTTTTTCCCTATGATTTCTCGTACTTTTTTTTTCCCCAGATGCTTAATTTTCCCGCGCCTGATATGCCCTCACGCAAATAGGAAGGTCGTGATGGTAATACTGATGATTTGACAGAAGCTGATGCTCCTGGGCTATTAGAAATAAAGGGTGGACAGAAGGTTTTCTGGGGTTGCTACTTCCAGGATTTTGGTTTTATGTTTTTTAATTTCTTTATATTTCTTTATATTTACATCTTGTATTTGAAGAAATCATGCTACTTATTTGGACTAGCACCACATTTAGGACTGCGAGTTTGGAACGGCTGGACATGCCTCGGCTGACCGGCTCCCATAACCTCTTATGAGAATCACCTGCACTGTTTGTTCAAAAAGAAGTTTCTGCGATACCAATATTGTGCAATTATAACAGAATGTGCATTGGCAGGACTCTTCGCCATAAGTAAGGAAACGCAAAAAAAAAAAAAAATAGATGGGACGTTTAAATCTTTCGTTTTCTTTAGTTCCAGGTCGCACCTGGAATCAATCGATTCCATGTGTTGGAAAGTAATCCAAAGTCAGATTCACGTGAATATTAACACCACACGCGCTCCTAACCGATATCTATACTCTATTTTCCACAGCTTCACGTCTCCGAGCTGCATCTGCCAAGTCTTCCTCAGTGTTGCGATACACCGATGAGGCCTCAGACGTGCTAGGCACAGTGCCCAGGTTAAGACGCCTAATCTCTCTCATTTCTACCACTTCAACTGCTTCGCTTCCTGGTGCAATACCTTCCACATTCTCTTCGGATACACCGGGCTGGCCTGTATTTGTTTCTGGTACCTGTCCATCCTCAGCGTTTTCTTCATTCTCCAGAGAAGCCTGCTCCTCTTGGTAGATTTTGATTACAGCCCAATTATATAAATCATCTTTAGAGATCCCCATCAATTTCCAGAACATTATTTTGAAGATGTTTCCGTATTTCTTCTTGGATATTTGTCTTGCACGGACATCCATATTGAGATGGGGATATTCGTCTAGAAGCACTCTTACTCTTTCAGAAAGTGGGATGAGCTCGTTAAAAAGGGCTTGTATATTTGAATCTGCGCGGATCACATCATAGTTGAGGTCTTGAAGTGAATTAGGCGCATCATCTTCCCCTTCAGCATTTGTGGGTTCATTAGTTGCTTCATTAGTTGTTTCAGTTGTTTCATCAGTTGTTTCAGTCGCTTCAGTCGCTTCATTCATAGAGAGAGTAGCTCCTCTGGTATTCCCATTGCTAGGTCTTGCTCGAGGCTCTATGTTGGTGTCGCCATTGTTGTGGGGTTCAATATCGGGCCGAGGAGTCACGTTGTCACTAGGGCTCTCATCAGTACTTGAACCCGGAAGATTATCCAGAAGATTTTCTCCAGTATCTTCTTCTTCTTCTTCTCCTTCAATGTTAACTGTACTTCCCCTAACACGGTTAGAGTGTTCCTCCTTATAATAATCTCTCTTGCAAATGGGGCAACACGCCCTCCGCCGTGTCAACCATGGATCTACACAATCAGCGTGGAACACATGTCCACAGATGAGGCCACGAACAATATCATCCAGTTCATAAACCTCGAGGCAGATGGAGCACGAGCCGGAATCAAAGTGCAACTCTGTTTTTACTCGAAGCAGATTATCCAGAGATACAATTTCAGATTGTCGACCGTGCAGCAGACCCAGTGGAACAGGCTCGTTCATTTCAACGACGTCGAAATGTGATTCAGAAGCTGGTTGATGAGTAGGGTGATTAGCAACTTTCGTCGAAGCCGATACGCTTAGGGAATCATTATTTGTTGTTTGCCCAGAAACAGATGAGCCATCATCACCTGTATTAAGCCAGTCCGCGTAGCGAGTTTTCGGGAACAACTTTTCTACTTCCTCTTGAGAAAGTTTCTTCATTTTCGCAAAGCGGCCTCTCCGTCTCCGGCGCCGTCTCCTTCTGCCCGAGGAAGCATATAGCCTGCGCTCCAAGAAGTCATCCCGGAGGAAATGATGCGTTCGAAGGTACTCCAAATGTTCTTGAATCTCGCGGTCTGTGTAAGCAACGGGGTTGTTAATGGGAGCCGAACGGGCCAGAAACATCATCCCACGGTGCGATGCAGAATAAAGGTGAAGGCCAAACTTGGCTCTGATGAAATACCGGATAGTGAAGAATACGAATAGCAACGCAATCCCCACACCCACTGCCATGGCTAGGAAAAAGAGCACAGTAGATGGCGTGTTTCCGACAAATGAGGCTCCGGTAAGACTGCTTGGAATCGCAAAGCCGGTGTTAGAGCCACCCGTAGGCAGCGATGTGCTTGTCAAAGATGTGAATGGGGTTCTTGAACTCATCGGATCCAGGGATATTCTTAATACCGTTCAAACACAGAACGGCTCGCAATAAAAAATGAGCTGGATGGTGAAATTCCGAAAACTCGGGTTAAATGGGTGGAGGAATAACAAAGTAGAGAAAAAAAACTGGAAGCAAGCACGGTTAGAAAAGTCTTCGGTTACTATATTTTCTTTCTTTCCTTTAGTTTCTTGAAATATAATATTTTCTCCTTTTTCTGCAGACACTATTATATTCGTTTCCCCCTATTTTTTTTGATCTGCTTATGTCTGTTGTGTTTAATCTGATCTATAATGTTTTTGATCTATAATGTTTGGTATGTGCTTTTTCTTACCCGTTTCGGAAGAAAAGAGATCATCTAATTTCAGAAATGTCTCAGGGTTGTTAGGGAGCAGATTTCAGTGAAACTAGCAACTGCGGAGATAGGCAACGGGATGCGACACTCTAGATTCCAATCAGTGAAACAAATACCGTAACTCTTGCTTCAAGAAAAAGGCGAAGCAAAGCCGAACGATGCGGGGTATAATTTGATGATGGTGAAATGCGATGGGAAAAAAGGTAAAGGGGAAACGGAGGAGGGTCTGCAGTCGGCACAGTAGGTTAAATTACAGGGCGAAAGTGGCCTCCTTTCCGATACGGGGAACCACTGGAACTATATAAAGGAAAAGGCGTGATGCATCGAAGCTGTGAGGCCGAGTCACGCTATGATGTGCCGAGCCAGACTGGGTCTGCTTAGTAAAAGCTTCAGCGCGCGGAGGGCCAGATGACTCAAGTCTCAAGCCTAAGGGTCTGGCTGGGCGCAGCAAGACCGGATGCAAGGTTGGGGTTCCGATTTTTCAATGCTTATAATTGTTGTTGAGCTGGTGATCTGTTCATAAAATTAACCGTGTCAAACAATATAGAAGAATAAAAAAAGGTAGAAAACGAAAGATTCATGAAAACACATCCTGACATCCTTTAAAAGCTCGTGGAACTGAAATTAGACCAGTTCAATAATAATTTAAGAATTGGGTGGTCTGTTTCCGCATTCTTTGGACAGTAAGTAAATTTAGAGAACTTGAAATTTTAACATCTGACTTATTTCAATGCTGTATAATATTAATACTTTTGACAAGATTAAGGCTAATCTGCAGTCATTAAAAATACCATAGGTTAGTAAATCTGGAAATGCTCTTTTCAAATTAGAGGAACGAGAGGTGTCCTTTTCTGGTCCCATATTCCTACTACTTCCAAGTTCGAGTATGGATACAGCCAATTGTTTCATTACGAAAGTGGTCTATCACTACCACACATGGAAGTTTCCTCGAACACTGGTACAAATGTAAGAGAATACAATTTGCAATGAAAAATAGGACTAGACGTTTCATGGAATAACTTTTTAAGTACATTGCTCTATATAAAACCCACAGATTTGAAAGCTTGTTATCAGGAATCAAATGATAGCGTATGGATATGCGCTTGCAAAAGTGTCTTGCCTTCGAGCTGTTCAGAAGCCTATCTCAGTCTAAAATGTGCGACCTTGTACTCCTATATTAAAAGGGTCACATGTGTTTACATCTGCGACTCAAGCTATACATTGGACAAAATATACTTGAATTTCATAATAAAATGAATTTTGGCCACCAATAAATGTACCCCATATTTATGAAAAATATTTCCGGGGATTTTCCTGGCTCGATGTCCTGGGGTAGGTGTCTGGATAAGAGAAGTTATAGTAGAGTAATCCTTGCGGTGTGCAGATCTTTCTTCCAGCAGCCTTCGTTGTTTAACTGCACGGGTTTTATTATCTTTTACTATATTTTTACGGTAGCAGATATAAAAAGATAGTAAGTAAATGGTGCTATATTGATACTTATCATTAAGAAAATAAAATTTATAAAAATCGGCCTTGTCATTACTAGAGCAGTAGTGAATTACGATTCTTTCCGAATCCCAGAACGCACTTCTGGCATCCCATAGAACACGTCACACTAGATCGATTAGCTCGCATTGATCCACGTTGAAGGGGCACCGGGCGAACAAAACATTCTAGAATACTTAAAGTCTCTTGGCAATATTCATAAAAATAATCATTACATCTGCAGGATGAAATTCGATAAATGTAACAGTTTTAGAGAAGGAAGTATCCGTTAAACAGGAAAAATAACCAAACAATAAAAAATAAAGAACATACGCCTCGCGGGTTTAATTTAGTATGGTGCCGCGGAGAAAGCTTCTAGATGTGGCTTTTTTTCAGCGAAATTTCCAGCAAAACTCAATAATTTAGAGCCGAAACTCATGGCATGTACGTTTTAGCTTTAGAGAGAAATACACTAGATATATTGAAGCCAACTTAAATTGCGTCAGCCTTTAGGTCTAAAGGATGGTGTTTCCGGAGTACCGTGACACATCCGGCTTCACACTACTAGATGCGAACTTTACGCACAAACACCCGGCGTAAAGCACGAAGAAGGATCGCATAGAGAGATATAAAGTCTATTTTTTTATGTTTATTCCAATAGACAAGCTTAAAAACATTCTACAAGTAAAGAAATACTCTTAATTTGTATATTGGTCACATTGTACAAAACCTGCACACGCCAAACATCAAACAAGAAAACTTAAACCTTTGGAGCATCCTTGAAAGAAATGGCAGCCTCCTCACCCATAGCAGAGATAATGGTGATGGTCAAGTCCTTACCGTCGTCGAACTCGGATTGGATCTTGTCACCCAACTCACCGTCTGGGATCTTGACATCGTCCTTGGTGTCACCGTCGTTGGTCATCAAAGACAAGAAACCATCGTCAATGTCCAACAATTGGTATTCAGCTCTGTTAACGTTTGGAACCTCCATGTTGTGGGTAGATGGAGACAAGTCCTCCAACTTCTTACCAGTGAAGATGTCAATGGCAACCAAGTGAACCTTGGCGTGACCGTGCTTACCGGTCTTAGAAGTGGACATGTCAACAATCTTACATGGTCTACCCTTGATGACGACGTGACCGTTCTTTCTCAAAGCAGAACATTGCATTGGGAAGGTCAAAGCGGCACCGGCATCGGCGGTCTCAAAGGTGTGCTAAAATTTGTTAGTACGAGAGAAACAAATGTGGAATGAAAACAGTGTCAGGTCATTAGCAACCTTTTGTGGACTTAATTTGTTCCAACAACCCCATTAGAGGCCCTGACCACCCTTTGGAAATTTATTCCACACCCCACTTCAGGAACTTGGTGGACAATCTCTAGAAGTTCTGGCAATGACAAGAAGTGTCATTCTATTTCCCCTCTCCAAAGACTCAAAGAATTCGAACCATTGAAGAAGATCTAGATCCAAGAGCAAGGCATAATATGGTCCAAGCAAATCACTCTTCAAGTGATCTTGCCATGACTAAATTGGAAACTCAGAGTCAGAACCCCGCTGTACCATTTGGAAAAAAAAAACACCTAGAAAAGTTTTCTTCAATCTTTTCATGCTAATGTTACACTCATCAAACTTGTGTACATACGTCTTCGTCAGCCATTTTTAATGATATGATATGTGAAGAAAAGGAAAGAAGAAGAAGAAGAAGAAAAAAAAAAGTTGTCCGTTTCGCGCAGCGTCGTTGGATTTTTTTTTTTTGCTTTTCCTCGCGAGGTGCGCAGAAGAGACCGGGGTAGAGTGCTCGCGGGAGTTTATTGCCGAACAGCAAACATATCTAAGATCAAGGATTTCAATTTCAAAAATGTGCTCGGGACTTGTGGTTTCGCATGTGTTAAAAATTTACACTTCTTTTTCCACTACAATTTTCACCACTCATGGGTTGAAGAGCATTATTGTGGTCTGCTCCCACGCATACTTTGTTTCAAGTGTTACCCGGCACAGCATGATGAGATCTCGCTTCCGCAGGGCGTGCGCTGCTCAACTTGTCTGCACAGAGCCAGTTGTTGGTAGGGCAATTGATTCATCCGCGCGGCGAGTGGTTAAAGTCTCGTGCAGGCCCTCCGCTTCTCTACTCCAGAAGACATAGCCTTTAAGTTTGTAATTGGTTGGCGGAAATTGATTTTCATCGGGATTCACATTCTCTTGACGTGCATACTATTTTATACTATACCTTCCTATTCGTTTTCTTTTTGAAACATAGCTATGTTTAAGGTGATGTATGGCGTAGAGGCTGATTAGTTTATCGGGCACCTTGGGCCCGGAATGCAACTCTTCTATGCCAGTAAATTAAATTAACTAGGGTCATTTTTGAAATCCACAATTGATGGTAACCCAAAAACAAGGGCACTCGTCGAGGTCGGCACTCGTTATATATCCAGCCGAGCAGTTCAATGAAATTTAATCGATCACACCAAAAAAGAATTAAAAAAAAAAAAAAAATTAGGCTAGACCCCGACTTTCCCCGCGCTGTCTTTATCTAGGGTCGGCTTGATTTCGACCCCCGAAATCTCAGAGTCCTCCGGAGCAGTGCTGCCAATACGAGATTCGGGTCTGCCCAACTTCACCAACTTTAGATCTTCAATTAAGCTTTGCCACTTTTCCAACAACTCCTTGCACTTCTCGTGTAATCTGAAACTGTCCGGATACTCTAAATCGTTATCTCTGACAATGCACTTGAGAACCTTATGTATTTTGGTATCACG
>BIMT01000061.1:0-122676 GCA_005406065.1 Metschnikowia sp. JCM 33374
AGTGGATGTAAGAGACACACATTTGCGGTATTCACTTTGGTAAAACCGTGCTATGATGTTTTCTAATTGTTTACGCATTTTGTTGATTTCTCGTGTGTGTCTCAATTACATCTACAATCTTAGATGAGCTGGAATCACCCGTGGTAAAACACCATTAAAAACTTCGGCATGGCGTATTAGTCCAAAAACGGATAGGAAGAATGAAAATTCCAACCACGGAAGACTAAAAAGATTTAAAACAACCACTCTCGAGACTCACCCAGCCATACCGTTATCCGCACTATCAGACTAAACACACAAGGAAGGGGCGAACCCAAAATTCAAGACAATAGCTTTAAGAATTATTTAAGCATTATTTTTTATTTGGTTTTAATCATGAGTAGCGCAGACTCTTTTGATAATGCTTCTATTCTATACAAGTACCTACTGCCCGTCTAATTGACACCGAAACAGTTGATAAAAAGATGTGGAATGAAGAAATGCAAGAATTATAAGATTATGAAACCCCTGGCTTAAAATAAAAAAAAACTGCAAAAAAAAAACATCGATAAAACATGGCCAAATAGTAGTCCTTTGTATCATAAAATAGCATAATGGCATAATGACAAAATGGCTGCGCGCTCATGCTGACCTGCACTATTGCGTCACTTCGCCATCCCAAGATAGTATGGTGGAACCCCAAAAATATTCATCTGTCCACTTAATGCCCCCAGCGAAAAGGCAACCGACACTATTCGAGCTCAGAAATCTGCTGGATCAGACTGCTGCTCGCCCAAGCCCCACCTGGCCATACATAATGAAGAAAAACTTGCTCCTGGCCCATCATCTATAGGGTGTCCTGTGTGCCGTATGGCAATGGATAAGCTTCTGATGGAAAATCGTATCAGGCACGTCGAAGAGTGTCTCTCGACCAACCATCCACGAAAACAGTCCTAATACTCGTATAACACCTGAAACTGCGTCTGTGCCAAATTTGAAGCATGAAAATTCACAACTGACGGAACTGGTGGGACTAGATCAGGTGAAATACGATTCGTCCATCGATGTCCTGGAAGTGGCCACATCCATCACCCCAGAAGACAGAAAAGAGAAGAAATATGCCCTGAAACCGGTGAAACTACTATCCAGTCCAGCTCTGGTCTTGATCCAAAAAGGGGGACCCCCTAGGTGTGACCCTGAAACGGAAACGCGAGCTTGGGACGCCCCAGAAAGAAAAGCTTAAGTATGTAAACTCCAAGCCCACAGTCAAGAGGACTAAGCGTGTGAATGAAACCACCGAACACCCTAAAAATTCCAATTTGGGCCAGCAACCCGGTCAAGAGACACTAGAGCTTCTTCCGTCGACGCGGAAAACGGATATCCCCGACCTCAAAATCATGACGTTCCGCGTGTGCAACTCCGCCTTGTATCGCATCTCCGTGGACGCGTTTTGCTATAAGCCAAACGAGCAAATCCACCAATATTTTCTCTCCCACTTCCATTCCGACCATTACGGCGGCCTCACCAAACGCTGGTGCCGCGAACGTACCATAGACAGCAAGATCATCTACTGCTCGGCAATCACAGCAAGACTCCTAGCGATACGATACAGCGTGGACCCATGTCACGTTTTCTCCATGGAAAACGATGTAAGATACAAGATCCACAGTTTCGGTGGTGGTGTTGCTAATGGAGGCGAGGTTTCCGCACAGAATACCCCCGGAGTTTACGTCACATGCATCGACGCCAACCATTGTCCTGGAGCAGTGATTTTTCTCTTTGAAGGCATCTCCATGGACGGAATCTCGAAGTTTTCCTCCACTGTGGCGATTTCCGAGTAAACAAGAGCATAATGTCACACCCAACGCTCAACCAGTTTCTTATTGGTGCAGGTAACCAGCTTGAAAGCGTGTATTTGGACACCACCTACATGTCCCCAAAGTATAATTTCCCCAAACAGGAGCAGGTGTGTGAGTCGGTGGCAACTTTGATCCATGAGTTCTTACATAACGACGACATCGTCAAGGAGGTATTTGGCGCGTCGCTCCAACGCCGCATAACGGATTTTCTTTCGCTTTCCAGAAAGCCCAAGCAGAAGAAATTCCTCGTGCTTGTGGGCACATACCTTATAGGCAAGGAGAAGCTAGCGGTGGCGATGCTGAAGCGGCTCGGAAACTCGCCCATATACATCTCTAATGTGAATAGCCGTGGGGATAAGGAGCACATTGTGCGGAGCTACCATGACACATACCTTGAGTCGGTATTGACTACTGATGCAGTGAAACTTTCTCAACACGACGTTATGATCCATCTTGTGCCGATGAAAATTGCGGGTAATATCCAAGAACTCCATAAGTATTTTCACCATAACGGGTACCATGATCATTTTGAGCGATGTATTGGACTACGGCCCACCGGATGGTCGTTCCAGAATGATGAAAGGGGCGAGGATGTGGTGGAGACGCAACTGGAGGAAGCTGTTGAAGACGATTTTGATGCAGAACTTTCGGGGAATGACCCGGAAAAGGGGTATCCTGGAAAGGAGGACCCGGAAAACTCAAAATCTGGAGAAACAGACCTTCCGAAACAAGACTATATCAAAAGCTTCTCGGGAACTGACGTGCTTTCGTCAACGGCGTCTCTTCTTCGCAAAAGACCAAAATACACCCATCTTGACGTCCTCCGGCAAAATGGTAACAAGCGCACTGGAAAAGTCGACAGTACTACGTGCCGTATCTACTCCATCCCGTATAGTGAGCATCTGTCGTTCCGAGAGCTTTCTTACTTTGTGGTGTTTTTCAACATCAGAAGGTGATTCCAACTGTGAATACGTCAAATCCGTATAGTGTACTGGCAATGGCGGAGATTATTCGTGGCTGGGAAAGTATTCGAGCTGTTCTCATGGAAAGGGGACCAGACTTTCCCGTTGATATCGAGAGTGCTGTAAAGGGCCTCTCGCTTGATGATTTCTGATTGCATTCGTGGGAAATTCTATCTGGATCAGCCATTGGTGGGTGAAAGCAGAGGTTAAAACATGAACAACGTGGGGTTTTCTGGAGTGAATCCATAGGGAATTTCATCATGATGTTTTCAAATACAGGAGAATTCAATATAGGAGAATTCAATACACGATAATGCAATACACCATAGTCTGGACAATCATACTCAAATTGACCCATTTTTGAAACTATTTTCCAGAATTTGAGTAAGGGTATACGAGGAGCTTCACATTGTTTGTTTGTTCAATGTCGTACGTTTCACTGTAAATGCCCTGAGGGGGTATAAAACTCAGAAAATACACTATTCTGGTGATGGAATCCCGTGGATTGGTAAAAGTGATGGCTGTAGATATCAACTTATATGCTGATCCATTTACTGTATGGTTGGTGTGGTATCAATACAGTAATTAGTGAATCACTGCGAATCGTTATACCCCTATTAAGTATTGAGGAGCTAGCTTTTACCTAACTATACAGTATTGTATCATTGTTGATTTGCGGAATTCTTTTGACCACGACTTTCTTTCAAAACTGCAAGGGGGCCGAGTTGGGCAGTTTTTCACGTGGATTAACAAAGCTAACAAACTTTGGCACACGCGAAATTGGGTCAATACGCCTAGCCTATTTAGACGAAACAAGTTGCTGAAACCCATGCGTACACCAAACCATCTGTATCTATTACTGCCACCATATTGGTTTTATATCTTGCAACATAATCTACAAGCTAGTATCATCCCAGCCAGACCACGGCCATGGCCCAATGAGTAAGCCTACACTCTCCTGATATTGGGAGATCCTTCAAGATCATTCACCAAAAACAGGTACTATGCTGCGAGCGATCACGTCAAAGAACGTTTTATTGTCTAGCGAGAACCCCAGGTAAATAATTCAGATGTGTGGTTTATTAGCATACACGGTAAAAGGCTCCTCTTCCCACACTCGGTATGCGCGTGCAGTCAGGCCCGCTTCGTTTATGACAATATGATAATGAAGGTATCGTTTTTCCATATATGTCACCATAATGTTTGCTATGTTTTTCACTACATTTTGTACGATGTGTTGTACTATAGTTTTGATATACTTAGATAGAAGATATAGTGGTACCCTCTTGATTATATAGTGGATAGGTATTTCCAAGGATTTTCTTGTCAAACTGTGTCATCTCATATATAGTTGAACATCTGACCGGTGAGCCGGTAAAATAGGAAGAAACAAAAAACTTGAACCAAGCTCGCTATTTGCTTTAAAATCGACCACTGTTGAGATTTCAATTGGCAATGAAAAATTCTTAAAATTCACTAACTTACGCTTGGAGTAATTAAGGGGAGATCAAACAATTGGCAAATGCCATCATGGTGATGCATTTTGGGGCCCTCCAAAACCCACCCTAGCACTTCAATTCAATCCAATTCAACTCCCACACTAGTGCCAAAACACTCCAACGTTAAAATACCGCCTGTTCAATTTCCGCATTAGAAACGATTTCCCAAATGATTCAATAAAGTGGCAGCCATAATTTAACATTCTAGGACCTGCGCATGGCAGCAAAAAAAAAAAAAAAAAAAAAAAACAATGCGGCACTTCCAAGATCATCCAAGTGAGGAATCCCCACAGGATCACCAAAACAAGGGAACCAACAAAAAAGACCCCCCAAAACATTTTCAGCATTGGAAAAGCTAGTGCTCCTTTTTTCAGCCTCCTCTTTTTCGTCGACAATCTACCATTTTCTCTGTCCCGTTCTCAATGGCTGTTGCAATTCTGTGGAGATCGACCCCGAAATCAACCCGCGTCGTTGCGGTGGCACTCTTTTTGACCAGTTTCGTCATTCTCTTGGCCAAAATCAACGTTGCACGGAGCCCTCAGGAGCTGCGGGCGCTCCACGATATCATCATTCCGTATATCCAGCTTGTGCCGCGGTATGCCATCTTTTACCCGTGGGTGTTTTTCACTGCCATTTTCGCTGAAATCTCCGTGGTGCTGTTTTTATTGGCCTTCTGTGTGCTCTATGTTTCCACGGGCTACGTGGAAAAGTTCTGGGGATCTAGGGAGGTGCTCAAGTTCATTGTTGTGGTTGGTGCCATCACGAATCTTTGCACGGTGGTGGTGACAATTGTCAGTAATATCTTCCGTGGCGATGTTCTAGGCATGGATAAGCCTTTGGGCGGAGGCGTGTCATACTACTTTGGCTTCTTGGTGGTGTTCAAGCAACTCATTCCCGAGCACAACGTGGTGCTTTTCCAGGGTCTTGTCAATTTCCGCGTCAAGCACTTGCCGTTTTTGCTGCTCGTCATTGTTTCGTTGTGGTCGGCCCTCACACGCACCTTATACCCCGTACTTCCCTCTGTGCTTTCGTTTTTCGTGGCATACAACTACTTGCGGTTCCACCAGTCGTTTTTTGCAGATCCGCTTCTTCCAATCACGACTGCCAGTGGCGAAAACAGTAGTGCTTATGTGGTGAATGGAGATGCGTCCGATGCGTTCCAATTGATTGAGTTTTTCCCTGCCATTTCGAAGCCTTACTTGGGCCCGGTCATCAATGCCATCTATGACTTGTCTGTGCTTTTGGGTGTGGTCACGCCATTCAATGACGATGCCATTGAACAGAGTAACATGAGAGTCCAGAAGTTCTCTGAGCAGGTGAGACAGGCCAACAGTCTGATTGCCAATTCTGTCGCTGAGAGGAGAAGGCAAGTGGCTTTGCAGGTGATTGAGGACCGTGCCAACCAGGCATAGGTGTTCTGGTGAGTGGCTTTCTGGGAATTCGTGGTGGTAATGGGGTGATGATGCACGAAAGAGCAAATCCAACGACGTCTGGTGATATTCCGAAACTCTAGGACAGGTTTAATCGGGGGTTTTCGGGGTTTTTCAATGGCTTTCGAGGTTTATCTAAGGTTTATCTAAGGTTTATCTAAGGTTTATCTAAGGTTTATCTAAGGTTTATCTAAGGTTTATCTAAGATCACTCTAAGATTTATCAAAGGTTTATCCAAGGTTTAACCAAGGTTTAACCAAAGCTTACTGAAAGAGATGATTCCCTTTTATTACCGATTCAAGAAAAACTCCGATTCAGGTAATATATGCACTGCGTCAGGCTCATATCAAACCCAGTCTTTCAAGCCCGTTCCACTTGTACGTTTCTTCATGCGTTTATGGCTCTGGCCTGCTAAAAGAACATGCAATTTTGACCAGCATTCAATGAAAATTCCTCCGCGTTATTGAATGTCTAATTCGCCTAGAACGATACTACTGACAATACTTCTGCTTCGTTGCACATTCTACACGGCCAGACTGCCCTAAAGCATTGCGGCGCGCTCTTGCCAGGACACTTGCCAGGACACTTGCCAGGACCGCACAAATTAGACTTGGGTCCTACTTTTTTGGAGGGCTTTCGGGTTTTCACACCACTGCCAAATTTGCACCCACCCACATAATGAGAAGAGTCAATTACATCAAGTCAACCACACAAGAATATGAACCACATGGGAATCACGGACACAGGAACAATTCGGTATGTACAAAAACCAAAAAGATTCAAAATATACTTTTGCATGTTTGTGCATCTCTTTCGTTTCCAGAACTCAATGCCCGTGTCATTGAAAATGCAATTGAAATTGAAATTGACATTGCATATTTCATCTCCCCGCTTCTCTTCCATGCTGATTTTTTTCTTCACTTCCGTGTGTGTTTGCTCCCTTCCAATGTGTGCCTCCGCCCGCCCACACAACGCTCAGATTGCCCTTTGAGAGTGGGCCCCTGTTGCGGATCTGCACAGGAGCGGTCAAGGCGCGATCCACCACCCAAGACAAGCCAACGCAGAGAACGAAAAAAAAAAAAATACATATATATATATACGAAAAGCCGTATCCACAGAGGGAACGCATCGATAACATTAGGCATTTGCTTGAGGCCGAAAAAAAAAAAAGACACCCCCTTCACAAAACCTGACGCCTCAATGTTAAGTGGAGTGAGATTCCGGCCAAAGGGCACCAGCAACACCAAGGGCTTGCCCTTACCCGGCGGGTTTCACCGGATCAAATCCGTACGAGACAACCGACTTCTTGCGGTGGCAATGGTGGTTTTTCTCCTCTGGATGTTTAACCCCTTCCGCTGGTTTTATAGCTTCTCAACGCCACAAGATAGGTACCCTGCTGGTCATCCACCCGGCACAAAACACATAGTCGGGTCGGCGTCACCGTATATCTACCCGCCGATCGAAGATGCCGATATTTTAAAGAAGCTCGATATCACCGATCTTGTATATAGATCCCCCACCGACGATGGGAGAGACACAAAGCTAGAATCGTTGAATTTCCTCGACGATCCAGATCCTGTCAAACAAAAGATCAAGGAAGACAACGAGAACGCTGTGTCGGACGAGGCCCGGGCCAAGAATCACTTCAAGAATCAGCAGAAAGTGGTGTACAAACCAAAGCTGCAGGGGAACTACCCGAAAGTTGTCATTGTCACCGCAATAGACTTCGACAGGTACTCGACTAAATCGCTTGCAAAGATAGTCCAAAACAGAGTCAACTATGCCCACGACCACAATTACGGTGTGTATGTGCGGTGGTACCAAGAATTTCTTCCAGAGTTGAACTCGATGAACTTCCTTGGGGACCAACAACGCTCAAAATGGATCAGACTATTTTGTATGCGTGCGGCCATGTTTGCCTTCCCGGAAGCGGAGTGGTTCTGGTACTTTGACCAGGATGGACTTATCACCAACATGAGGGTGGGAATCTACCCATACTTATTGGCACCGGAATCTTTGCGTCGGGCAACTCTAAGAGAACACCCGATTATCCCACCCAAAGGCCTTATCAAGACGTATAAAAATATCCAGCCTGCCAACATTAACTTCATCTTCACCCAGTCTGAAACAAGCATCGAGACAAACTCGTTCGTGGTGAGAAACAATGACATTGGCCGGGCGGCCATCGACACCTGGCGTGCTAAGCTTTACTTGGATTACAACAACTTCCCCAACGGGCCTGACTCTGCCATCACCCATATCTTGCAGTGGCACCCGTTCGTGTTAAGTAAAACCAGCATTGTCTCTGCGCGGACGATAAACTCGTTTTATAAAGAGAACGTGTCGCCCAGCGACAAAAAAACAGACCACCAGCACTACTTCTCTGGCGATCTTGTTGCACAATGGTCCACTTGCAGTAGTACCACCGAATGTGAACGGATCTTGCTGAAGTTTTCCGGGGAAAAGTAACAGAGATCTCCGCTCATTGATAATAGAAATAAACATTCAGTATCGTAACCTTCTCTGTAGTCATGGCTAAACCCTATGGTTAAATCTGATGAGTCATCATGGTACGCAAAACAGGTTCTACAAAATTCAATTTAACAAACGATAGTAAATGTACAACTATAAGTGTGAAACTATAAAATTAACGACAAGCCCCTTAGAAAGCCTTCGACGTATATGCTGGCACATCGCTAGGAGTGAAAGACCAGAAGGTGAGCTTAACATCACCAGTGTTCCACCAAGTAGAGACCTTTCCAGTGTCATTCATGGAAGTTCCTCTTGGTTGGAAAATACCTGTGAAGACACCGCTCAACTTGGTAGCAAGGTTAGAAGGCACGTGGCTGGCAGCAATTGGTGGAGCAGCAATAACAATAACGAAGAGAATCAAAATAAGGAAGTACAAAGTACAGTACTTTCTCACCATTCTCTTTCTCAACTTAGCTTGCTTCAACGAGAAGATAGGAGGTCTGATAAGTCTAGAAGGCTTCAACCAGAACAACATGGTGGAGTGCCATCTGTCAACCAAAGGTACAAACAAAATTGGCAATTGAGTGAACAAAATCAAGTGAGCCAAAATGAAATCACCTGCAAACTCAGACATCTCGATAGTCTTTGCGCAGAACTCTCTGGCAGGTTGAGTGAAAGCCATGTATCCCAATCCAGTTCCGTACCACTTACCAGTCCAGAAAGCAGTGTTAGACTTGTCATGCTTGAATTCTCTAGTCAAGAATACCAAAGTCAAGAACTTGAATAACAATCTTTGAATGTAAATCATAGTGATAACACCCAACAACATTCTTGCGAAGTTGAAACTTTCCAACACCCAAATAACAATAAAGAAAATCAAGTGGACAACAACAGCAACACCATGTGCAACACCAGCAATAACAGCACCGGTCTTCTTGCAGCACAAGCCCAACATAGGACCAGCACAACAAGCCAAAGCAACACACACAGCCAAACAGCCCATGTCAATAACAACTGGTGCCAATGCACAGATAAGAATTCTGACAGTCGAGTTCACCTGGATAGGATCAGTGGAGTCTCTTCCTGAAACAGTCCAAGAAGTCACACCAGTTTGAGCATTGATAAAGGTGTATCCGACAAACAACGCAGCAGTGTAGAAAAGACAAGGAAGGAAGTCGGCGAACAAAATGTTAAGTCTGTGAGCTCTGGAAGCATCACCAGCACCCTTCTCAGAAATATCGCCAGTCAACTTTCTCTTGAAACCAGTGACTCTGGATCTGGAAAGTTTAATGTATCCGATCCAAGAGTTTCTGTGCCACTTGGTGTTACCACGAGAGAGCCATCTGATAAAGTCACGGTAATCGAGGAAGAAGTCTTCCCATGCGAATTGATGAGGGTTGAACACAAATGGGGAGAACATCAAAGCCGATAAGGAGGCCCAGAACCACAACAATGGTGCTTGCCAGTGAGCAACAGAACCGAATAAAATAATCAACATCGATCTCGCACCCATATAAATGGAGGAGTCGGCGAATCTAGAGAACAAGATCGAAAATGGAATACGAGAAGTTGCGAAACCTCTACCAGTGGAGATATATCTAGCACCACCAACAGTCAAGTCAGTAACCAAAGAAGACGAGTAGATTTGCGCAACGAACACCTCAAACAATGGAGAAAACGAAAGGAAATGTCTGCAGAATCTCTGAGTAGCCTTCCAGAGACCTCTTTCAATTAATTCTTGAACGGCCAATGGAATAAAGGAAATGAAGAACACAATGAAAATGGACAAAGTATAACGTCTGATCCAATCGATGGCAGGCGCCAAATTGTAACAACCGTATGGTTTCAAAAGATCGGTGATTGGAACGTTTTTGTTGTAGTCACAAATGATGGATTCATGAGCCAAAGAGTTCAAGTTTGCCAAAACCAACATAAATGTTTGCAACGACAACTGAATGAACAAGTTATTGATGTGGAATCCCGGGTGACCATAGTAGAACGACAAGAATCTGTCCAAAGGCAATTGAGTTGACAAGTAGTAGTACTCTCTCGACAACATCTGTTCACCCATACCAGCACCAATCTTCGTTGTAAAGTTACAAATCGAACCGAATCCCATATCTCTACCCTTACCACATTGGTAGTACTCACAATGCTTGATTCTACCACCTCTCAAGACAGCATTCATACCAGCATAGATATCCTCGTTCAAATGCAATCCCTTTTGAGCTTTCGAAACACCTCCTCTAGTCAACATAAAGGTTGCATTCAAGAAATCAGGGTGACCATAATGCAATTTTCCACCAACTTGAGCCAAAGTTCTTGCAAACAAAGTACCAAAAGTCTGTTCCTTTCCAGCAGCAACATCACCCAAAACACCGGAGTTTTCAGAGAAAATGTACTCTCTGGCACCCAAGATGGCGACCGGAGCAGTTTGTTCCTCGTCAGATCTCTTCAAGTTAGGAGCGTAAGGGTTCACATGTTCAACATTCAATTCTTCAAACTCAGCCAAAACAGATCTAATTTTCAAACATTCTTCAAGATAGTTGTCTTGATTGGCATCAATCAATTGAATGTACTCACCTCTGTGGAAAATAACGGCATGATTCTGATTATCGGACTTACCATCACCCAAAATTGGGTTACCAGACAACTGAACTCTGAACTTAGGACGACGCGTACCATTTTCTAAAACTTCACAATGACCATCAATCACAGCAGAAAACACACGAGGTTCCTCGTCTTCATTCAAAGGAGGTTCCTCATCCAAGAACGCAATTTGTAAATCTGGGTAAGCTCTCAACAAAAACTCGGCATTCTCCATCTCATCTTCCTTGAACTTAGTCAATCTCTGCATGGACACAATGAATTTGAATTTTCTTCTGGCCATTTTCTCCAAAGCCATTTCCAAACCCTCTGGATCTCCACCGAAGTATTGAACCAATTCAGGGTTCTCAACACGATACAACAACTTGATTGCTCTTGCGTAGTTCATGAAACCAGAAACAGTACGGTACAAGGTCTGCGATCTCAACGAGGCCCAAATTCTAGTTCTCAAAGTGTACTCGGGAGCAGCAGACTTGAAACCAATACAGTAGAATGGCAAGTCGTCGATCTTTGACTTTAATCCATCCTCATTGGCTCTGTCTTCATCTTCGCCATTCTCATAAGCAGCAGTTTCCTCGGCTAAGATCTTGGTGTCCTTAACAAAACAATCCCACTCAACAGGGTGCAACTGCTTCAAGTATTCCAACAACGTAACTCTGGAGAATTGGTCATCCTCTCTGATAATTTCCTTCAAAGACAACAAGATCTTCTCTGCATAATGAGGGGTGAAAACGGTGAACGTTGGCATGTTGTCGACGGGCAATGGCTCCAAAATTGGCGTGGCCAAAGATTGAGCGAAAAAGGAAATACGTCTCTCGGCTTCGGAATCTCTTGGGAAGAACTCCGTCTCGAAGTTGTTATCGTCTTGAGAAACAAAGAAAGTAGGTGCTCTCAAAGTTCTCTTTCCTTCAATCTCAGATGGAACTTGATGGTACAATAACTTCTGGACATGGTCAATAGCCAACAAGTGCTCTCTGTACATGGAAATAACAATGGCGTTCCAAACTTGAGAAATCAACACCTTAGGCTTGTATTTGATCTCCATTTCAGTGGTGGCCAAGATCTTGGAGTAGATTCTCTTTGGTAATCTGGTGAAAATGTTTCTCCAAGGAGTCAAGATAGAAATACCCAAGTAAAACGAACGACCGATGGAGAACACACAGTTACAAACAATGTACCACATGTAGGTATCCAAGAAGAACAACAACATATCCACAAGAATCATTAAACCCAAAACAATCTTAGCTTGTTGTTTACACAACACATCGCCAAACCAGTAGTCACCATTACATCTCATGGTCATGGTCGACAAGTTTCTGATTGGATCTCTTAAGGACAAAGTCAAAAAGAAATAAGACTCAGTCAACTTGGCTGCAAAAATGATACACCAAAGAAGATATGACATCCACATGTCCAATCCCTTCAACTTGGAGAAGTTAGCAGTGAAAAACTGTTGGGCAAGATACTTCCGCGATCTCTTGTTAAGGTATGGAGTAAACAACCCACCTAAAGGCATAATAGCAAAGAATACCAAAGTGGCAACCGCAATAAAGAAACCGACAATCGACAAGATGTGAGCAGTCTTGGAAATCGACAGCAAGCCAGCCCAGTAGAATGTGAAAACAACAGGACCAAGGTTAATGAGGAAAATCAAGATCAAGAACATCATACGACGAGTAAGTCGTTGAGCACCAGCCCATTCTCTAGGAACAAACATCCACTCGAAAAGAGTAGCAAAAATCTGGATAAGACATGCGATAATACCACCAATCGCAGGTGCCGCCCACTGGGAGGACGCGGTTGGCTTGTTGTTAAGAGTTTGAACGTAATGATGTGTGTACAAAGTAGGAGCATTGTAGGCAGTGTACATCCAGTAGACACAGATGTGAATAACCCAAATTCTGTTGAAATTGGTGATAAAATGCAACCAAGTTCTGATTTCTCTGTAAGTCTTGAAGAAGACGTTTGGCCATTCCACTTCACCAAGTCTTTGGAATCTTTCTTCTTGGGGAATGTCAACCAATCTGGAACCATCGGCAAAAATGATCCTAGAAATACCTTCGGGGTACCAGAACAACTGGTTGACATCATCGTAACCAATGACATTGTTGTGGTCCTTCTCACGCTTGACGAACCTTCCCTCGTAGATCTCGTAGACTTGAGATCTCAAGAAACGGTAGAGAGGAGTAATAACCCTGTTCAAGTAGTCACCTTCAGGCACAGGCTCTTGTCTCTGTTGACATTGTGGAGACACCAAGTAGTCCTTAGCTGTTTTGTAAATGTAACAAAGACACTCGGGTGTGAAACGAACTTGATTGGCCTCACCCCACAACAACAAGTAAAGAGAAATGTCTCTCACTCTTTCTTCTGGGGTTAAAATGTTCATCTTAGCCTTCCACTTAATCTCAGCAGCATCCAAAGAGTAGTCACCCTCCAACTCGGACGTTAAAGCATCCAAATCCTGACCGTGTTCTTCAACAGCTTTTCTAGCCTTCTTGGACTTCTTTGATGCTTTTCTAGCCTTTCTGCCGATCTTGCCCAAGTTCATGTTGGCAAAACCAATAGAATCATCCAAGTCCTGCTGGGAAGCAAAAAACCACTTCTTGTAGTTAGCATTGTCACCACCAATGTAGTCAGCGTGCAAAGACAACAAGGCTTGAGCAGGCGACATACGAGAAGATCTCGAATCTAACAAAGTCATGAAGTAGTCAAACATGTTTCTCATCGAGTCTCTTTGGAAACCAAACTTGTTAGTCAAATCAATGAAAACATCCTCAATATGTTCAATCTTGATTGGAGCTTGTGGGTCCGCGGACCAAGCGGGATATGGCAAGTTCGAGGACAACTGGAACTGCGTTGGGTCGTAGTTTGGGTTAGCGCCATAAATTGGAGTGGAAGCTCCAGAAGATCTAGCACCAGCGTAACTCATTTGGGACGGAGTGTATTGCGGACCGTATTGATCATATCCAGCAGATCCTGGGTTTTGGCCACCGTAGCTGAAGTCCGAGAACTCTTCGGGGTCAGCATTGTATCCAGCGGTGTTCTGTCCGTAGTTCTGGTAGCCCTCCATGTCATATGGCTGTTGCTGGTACTGTTGGTTTTGAGATTGGTCGTAGTATTGACCACCCTCGGAGTACTGAACAGGCTGTCCGGCGTCATCATATGGGCCTTGTTGGTAATAACCCTCACCTTCAGCCGCCTGCTGATGGTTCGGATCGTAATAGTTCTGATGGTTATCGTAAGACATCTAAACAAAATAGTTAGTAAAGATGATTTGCCGACAAGACAAAATCAAGTTAAAGTTTTGGGGAGTGTTGGCGACTTTGTGCACTATATAGAAAATGCGAAGGGGAGGAAAAAATGTAATGAAAAAAAGAAATATCGCCCGGCGCGTAAAAAGGAAACTTTGTTGGGGGACGGAACAAGAGGGGATAGATTTTTCTTTTCCTTCTAAAGCTCTGTCGTTCTTTTTGTTCCTTGAGGACACGAATCAGAAGCGACACTGAGAAAAGAACTCAAAATTAAAAGGTTGGAAAAAAAATTGGAAAACGGGTGAAAATGATTTGGAAACCGTGGAAAAATCAGTTGCCATAAATAGAAATCCTCAGAAGGGGTTTTCTGGGAGCCTTGATACAGGAGTGGGCACAGCGTGTAGAAGAAGCATGCAGGGAAAAAGCCAAGGCTTGGCTCCGCCACGGGAAACATACCATGGAATTGATGCTTCGTCAATGAGTAAATCGAATTCAGCAAAAGTTATCCTGAAGAAGTGAAGATAATTTGTTTGTCGACCCAAAAAATATGGAAATATGAAACACCCGCCAGACACGCGTTTGGCTTTGTACCTTTGGTAGGAAAGCTGCGCCCTTGACTCCTGTACGAGGCGCGCGGGCGCGCGAAAAAGAAAAGCGCGCGTACACGTGATTCGCATGTGGTGAAGACAGCAACCAAAGTCGAGACCGCGGCGCGCATGGAGAATGCGGAGTGTATGAATTCCCAGATCTGTGGTTAAGACAAATCAAATGCCGTCAACTCGAAGCGAGGTAACATGAGCCGAGACGATCACGTGCCCAGGACGCCAGCGGGAGCCGGAATTGGTCAAAAAAATTCGTTCCGAGGCCATCATTGCATGAATGCTTCATTTCCGGAGGTAATGGTTATGTTACGTGGCCCGCCGCTTAAAGCAAAAAAAATAGAGTGGAAACCGATCCGTGGGCGGAAAATCACTGAAAAGGGAAAACAGAAAAAAGTTTTGGATTTGGATTTGGGTTGGATATTCTTGAGCTGGTAGTGGGGAGAAGGCAATATTGGGAAAGACTGCTGAAATGATTTTGAGGAAGGTGTCAAGTCTGAACCCTAGATCTGTTCACTCGCAATAGAAGAAATAAGGATCCAGAGTCACAAACCCGCCATTCGAATCAAAACAAAATAAAACACCACGGAAAGGCCGGGCGTCGCATGATAAGCTTCTCGAGGTAAACTTTAACTTGACTTTGGAACTTCGGATGAAGTTTTAGGGGTATCGATTTGACATACCTTTCGATAACTGACAACTAAAGAAAAGAGGAGTGAGATCAGAGCAAAAGCTTGGGCTTATGAGTACTAGTAGCAGCACTTCGCGAGGCGGGCACGACCTCCCCGAAATGTATGTGGAACGCGCCTGGTGCGTGCGAAGATAGGAATCAGGGGGCACTAACCTCAGTTGGCGCGCCAAATTGCGCGACATTGCTAAATTTTGGCAGCGCTTGCTCAAAACAGCAAGGGGTAATTTTTGTTATTGTTGCTGCCACGGCTATTTTAGGCCAAATGCAGAAGAGGAAGAAAGCAAAACAATAGAAAAAATACGAGATTCACGTGGTGCGTCTTATCTGTGCTGCAAATGTCTCACTTAGAGACACCTATGCATGTATCTATGGACCCGGAAAGTGGCAATCAAGTCCCAAAGAAGAAATTTTCTCTTTAGTTGCTATTTCTCTAAAATTATACATTCTCCGTAATGCACGTCGGAAAAGGATAACTTCGCCAGATGAATGGATTAATATTGCTGACTTAAAGATAATGTATTTAAATAAGAGAAGTTCTATTCCGACCAGCCCAAGTTGGTCAAATCCTGTCTGATTTCGTCCTCCTTGTTGATCTTGTTGATCTGGGTCTCCTCTAATTGTTCTCCGCCAGCTTGTCTCATTCTCAAGGCCTCGATAGCTCTGAGCTTCTTCAACAACGCCCGGATCTTTTTCTCTTCCAATGACACAATGCCTCCTACGACCGACCCTTGTTCGGTGGTCTGTGCTGCAGCAGCGGCTGGCTTTTCTTCAGCGGCTGGTGTAGGCTCCTCTGCCTTCTTGGTGTCCCTCTTTTTTCTGTTTTTTGCGGCAGTCCGGGATTCTTTGGGTTCTGCAGGTTGGGCACCAGGAATCACCTTCTTAGAACCTGGCACATAAGCACCTGTAGGCTTCTGGGATAATCCACTCTGTAACTCCTTTTGGTATAATGACGTAGATGCAGTTGAGGCGCCGCTGTTTCTAGCGTGTGGTGGTCTATAAGCGCCGGCCTTCTTTACCGCTCCACCGCCGCTCAAAGCAGCCTTCTTAGCTAGGTACTCGGTGGCTGATTGGTGTGGCTCAGGGCATGACTCCAATTGTTTTAGGGCGGGGAATTTCTCGATACCTTGTGGTTTCCAAGAAATCGAAAACAACTCCGGGTATTCTTTGTAGTACAACAACTTACCGTTAGCATACCACACCTTCAAACCATTATCCACACGTAATCTTGGCGAGGTAGTGGCAGTCAAGATAAACCGGCCACATGGCGACCACTCGCACACCGACGTGTTGGAGGCCTCGAAGGTGCACACCTTAGAGAACTTGTTCTGGCGGTCGTAAACATCAACTGTACCTTGCAAGTTTCCAAACCCAGCAACCAACACAAATCTGCCGTGAGGAGAGTAGAGGATGGTGTTTCTTGGGGCAGTTGGCAATGAATGGATCGCATTACCTCTAGCATCGAAGAAAGTGGTTTCAGAGGGCATGTAGCCGTAAGACACGGCAAATTCTCTTGCCGAAGGCGACCAAGTGATATCGTGGATTGGACCTTCTCTCTTCAAGTCGATTCTCTCGTAGGAACCTGCAATTCCCAAGAGATACAAGTTTGTCTCACCGTAGTAAGATTTATTACTGGAGTCGTGGTCTGTAGAGGCCAACGCAAGCAAGGCCGTACCCAAAGCATTCCACTGCAACTGGCACTTTTCTGCCTTGAAGAAAGATTTCGAGCAAACGGGTTGGTTGAAGTTAGGGATGTTGTAGATAAGCACCTGAGCTGGCTTGCCACTTTTTTCCGGGATGAATACAGCCACCGATGGGTTCAAACCAGGACTCAAGCGGAAGTTTTGGAACGTGGCACTCTGGTCTTCCAAGCGGAACTTGTAAGATGGTTTCTTGATGTCCAAGCTGGCAGACAACTCGTAGAAATGGATCTCCTTGTTGTTGAAGTTCTTGGCCATGATGGTGCCATCCTGGGTGAACTGTGGCTGCCATCCGGCTTGTTGCTTATTGGACCATTGCGTGAGGATTTCCTTGGTTTCCACATCGTATACGAGGACGTTTTCCGAGTACACACCACTCTCACGGTTGAGCAAAAGTGGCTTTGTCCAGAGCGTCAAATACCTGCCGTTAGGCGAAAAATGCATGTCGAACGTCTCCTTGACGTCGATGCGTGCGGCAACCTGGTCATTGCTGGCCCCGTCTATCGTGGAAACGACCGTCACATGTGTGGGCTGAGTGTAGGCGAAATACAGTCCGTTGGCACTGTATTGGGCAGAGCGCACCTCGAGCGTGGGCTTAGGGAAGGTGGTGACTTCTTCATAATCTTGAAACAAGTCGATGGACTTATTTTGACGGCCTGGAATTGTTAGTACATGATGGTTTTAGGGGTGTTTAGGGGTGTTTAGGGAGTGAGCATATGTTAAACGGCGGAGGGTTAAAGGGCGGCTAAAGGGCGGCTAAACCGACGATAAATGGAGGTACACCATCGTTGCATAGATTTTGAAAGAAGCATAGACTGCAGAATCTTTTGGCTTCCCATAAAAGCTTCACAAATTCTCATGAAATACAGTGCCATCGTGGTTTATGTCTCTTCACGCTCTCGTTTCACATGCTTTGGGCACAACTCCGTGAGCGCGTTCTAAAAGCCGACACAAAAGTCCGATGCGACGGGTGATTTCGCTCAAAAGGCCAATGATTCGACTCCGTCCCCAATTCCACAGGAATACATACAAAAAAACTGGGTGTTTTTCGACATTTTTGCTGTTCTTTATCTCGGTTAAGATTTGGCACTCAGTTGGTTAGCAGCGAATCGTTGAAAATTTTTGGGGGCGCGACCACAGGGGATTTTTTTTTTTTTTTGGCGCTTCTTTGGATGTTCTTTTGTTTTTTTTTTTGGCCTTGCGAACGCACTTCTTGCTGGCGCCAGTTGGCCAGACATTATGAAGGGGGTGTTTATTTTCTAAAAAAAAAAAATAATGTTGATTCACGGAAGAAAAAATAAAATCAAAGCACAAATCGGTTAAAAGTGGGGGTCATGTCTTCCGATAGCACGATGTAATATTCCCTAATCGAGTAAAGTACTCGCAAATTCAACGGTGCTTCAAACCGGGGGGTTAGCATTCGCGGGTTACTGTTTTTTTTTACTGTGGCAGTGGGAACGTGGTATAATCTACTACATGTTTAAGAATGATATTCTGTGATTATGTAGCACTTAATTTAGGGGTTCCCGTTCGTGGGCCTCCAAAGTTCATGGAAGTTCGTCCTTCAAATTGGATGATCGAGTTGTATATTGTATACAAACATGAAGGGCTTGGGCAGAAGTGTGGTAACTCGATATTCACGCAATATCCAACATCCAGCTTCCAGGGGGCCGGGGGCCGGGGGCCAAGGTGCCACAAAGGGAAAGTTGTTTAATTAGCCGCCACTTTAGAGAGGATTCTGGATATATGTGTAGATCTAGATGGCCCTAATAGTGGGTGTGAGTAGGAGGAGAGTCAAGAGGCACCTAATCTCTCGAAACACTTGTCGTGTTGAAGCATGATGTGAAGATGGTTGGATGCATCAATGTGGGTGGAATTAAAAAGAAAATTTCTCAAAAACTTACAACTTTTATTGGATATAAAATTATCAGCTTCAGGACTTTCTTTCTCTGGCATATATCTATTGTTTGTTTGGTTTCAACACATTTTCTTTAGCCCCGCCGCGACCCGATCATATAATATACTTGCCAGATAAAAGACATTGAGGCACGAGTATCATATGAAGTTTGGGGGAGATCAGTGGCTGAAACGTTTTTCAAGCAGATGTTATCGATGCCGCTGAATGAAACCAGCCAGGCCATGGGCAATTTCTTCCCTTGGCTCAGTAAAATAGAGCTACACTGAGGGGGATAAAACTAAGTCAAAATGAAGAACATCCACGTGTTTAGGTGTCTTTAAAGAATTATTCGGTGCTAGTACTGTTTCTTGGCTTGATGTTTGGTACATGATACTTCGGCTGCAATCTATTGCTTGTATGGTGATGCATACTGCCGTGTTTTAGGGCTACAGTTTGCAACGCACCTCTCTTATCCGGATACCTATCTCAGGACATTTAACCGGTGAAATTTCCGATATTTTTTTTGTGTTTTTTGGGGGAATGTGTTATTTGGTAAATTTCAAGTGTTTCAAAAACACGCCCAAGAATATTGAGGCGATTTGTTGCTGGTTTCACCAAAGTAGCCTTGCGATCCGTTTAAGAAAGGTGTATGTTTCACGTTTGAACTTTTGCAGGGCAGAACGTGAAGAAAGTCAAATAAGATATTTTCACAATGCAGGAGTTTCATTTCTATCGACTAAGTTATCTTTGAGTTTCTTTGGTTCCCTATTATCATAAAAGTTCTTCTTTTGATTGAGGAGAGAAAGAGCCCTCAGAACCCTTCCTTGTATTGGAATAGCCGGACTAGGAGTATCACCTATTCTAATAATCTAAATACAGAATCCATAATTGGAATAAATGCCTCATTAAGATTTGGATCCACATCCATATTCCATACTGGGAAGACTGATTTGCTTGGCGATATTCCAAATAGAGAGAGTACTTATTTTTTCTCTATCGAGCAAAGTCAGTGTGGGGATATCACCGCGAACACAGCCGTAGATTTATTGTTCAACTGGCTGTCTTCCTGGATGGTGGAATAATTTCTCAAGTTTATAAATTGGGCCTTGATTTGTAAATCATATATGCGATGATGACTTTGGTCATATTACCACGCATGCAATTATATGACGGATTAATTGAGGGCAACCCCAGTGATCCCAGATTGATTGCTGTTTCTTATTGTTCGCACTACTTAGTATACCTCGTGCTCTTGATAAGTGAACAGAATTTTTTTTATGTTTATGTCTTAAGTCATGCCTGAGAATAGTATAGGTGGGATTCCACAGTCATGGTGAACTTGCTAACGTTAACTACCCTCCACAGTGGGCAGGACCATGACAGTACCACTTGCGGGACTATTTGCCCCACATTAATTTGAGGGGGCTTCTAGGTGGTGGTACTTTACTCTAATTCTTCTATGGGAGTCGCCCCAGTCAATATTAACATTTCAAAAGGGCCAAATTTTGGTAAAACTAAATTTTAATCGCACCCATTTCTCAATTTCGCAGCCGCAATTTGGCCATAATTAGGAACAGATGTTAAGAGTACGTTCATGAAAACATCTCTGGTAATATCATTGAATACGTTTGGGATACAAAAATAAACGAAAAAACTGATAAGTGATAGTCCCTGATGGAAACCTCGTATCTTGAGTTTTCCCTAAAGCTACCTACGAGACTGGTGTTTCTCTTCACACAATAATTTCTTGTATATGAAGGTTTTACACCGTTATTCAAAAACTTACGTGAAGCATTCAAAACCACATTCCGAATGTGTTTATCTAAAGTCTACTCTACCAACATGTGAAGGCTTTAATTAATCCTTTCGAAACACTTTGACTCGGTTTACTTGATTTCCATGGGGAATAGCACTTGGCTCCTCCGTTCTCTTCTTTTACTCTAAAAATTACTCTACTGAGGATTTAGCCACCTTGAAGGACGGTGTGTCTCCACTGAAGAAATTTCAATTTTCATAAAAAACCCTCACTTCGAAATGAATACCCGTGTCCCAGCAGAAGATCCAATCCAACCGTTTCTATATACTGACTCCTTTTTTGCTTCACTTTTTTCTCAACTCTCATTGGTGCCACTAAGGTTCTGGGTACTTTATTGACCTGTGTGTACTTCCCCCAGGTGTTTTCACGTGACCGGGACAAACTACTCCTATTTCTCGAAGAAAACGTAGGTAAAATTAGGAATACTTGAGAAATAACTAATTCCCAGTCACCCCGTAAAAGCAGTCTCCACTTATCACTTGTTTTGATAAATTCACTTTTTCTATTCAAAGTTCCGGAGTGCGTATGGTGGAATTCCCGCACCACACTGGCACACCTCATCACCGCCCAGCACTGAATGAAGGCACCAAGAAAAAAGGTATAACCATATTCAAAAATCACAAAAAGATTACAGCACCGCAATTTCGCATATGGTCTCCCACTACACTACTCAGTGCGGCCCTACGAAGCTTAACTAACGTTGATCGGACGGGAAACAGTGTTCTCTTCGTGGTATTTTTTTTTTTAAAGAAACATCAAATTATGAGGGGGGTCAGTAGTAGCTAGGTACTCCACTCTTAGCGCGCGCCTGTACCTGCCTACTACCTATAAAAACTATATACTCTATAGAAAACCTCACAACCGATCGCCATGCTATTTCAGGTAGACAGACGCAAGCGTCCCTCTACGACTGACTCCAGGAAACGTGGGCTTCCTCAAGTCCTCTCTGCCCAACATAACATCGCCATTCTGTTATTTTTTCAAATCGACCCATTGGATCAGTGCGCCGAAGCGTGCGGTACAACAGTCTATGCAGCAAAGGCACGAGTGTTTGCCCACCTCGCAGCCCCTCCTTTGTTGGAGTGCATAGACCTTTCTCACGATCTTGACGAACCAGTTGAGTTTCCGTAAAGTTTTCGTATTTCCTATCAATAGGAGCTAACATTTCTCCAAGGTTCATGGGTTGTTCAAATCCAACCTTGGACAAGATTTTGACTCGCTCACACTCATTTGTAGAGGTGGATCAAAAAATCTTCCAGGGTTCTGGAGACATAGGTGACACTTGAATCCTGGAATTTCAGGTGTAGTATTGTGTGGGGGGACATAGGATCCAAAATTGAATAAATGGATGGCCATGAAGTCATGCCAACCATTCGTGTTTTGTAAGTGATTCCCAGAATTTTTTCCATCTTTTTCTTGTTGTTGACCTCGGATAAATAAATTCCGTCGGTACTATTGGTGATAGTGCTTCTTGTTTCCTCTCTTAATGATTTAAATTCCACTGCTGCGATCGCAGTATATTCTTCCCCAGAGATGAAAAGATGTTCTTCTGATTTTGCGTGTTGCTTCACTAATGTGGAGGAAGATAACCGCAATGGTATCTTTCTTCCGATTAGCCTTGTCCTTGGAACAACCTTTTCCAGGCTTCCATATACATCTTTTCGCTTGGTGTAAAAGTCCAATCTAAATTCCGAAAAATTTCCCGGTACGTTCAAAAAAGAAAATCAAGCCAAAGAAAGGCCTCCAATTCCATTGATATTGGCCCATTTGTTTTTTTGAGAATCATATGGTGTAAAATCTTTAACTTGAGATACAAAGGTGTACCAATTTGTCAGTCAAAGGCTGTTATAAGGACAAAAGCCCTATGTCCTTGCATCTGTTCTGTCATTTCAAGTATGCCATAGCCCCCTTTCTTGGGACGTGCCAATATTTTGTCCTTGCCAATATATGGAAAGACTTTCTTTATAGCATTATCCATGTTCACAAGTTGTGGTATGGCCGTAACCGGAAGACTTTGGGAGCAGATTCGTTCATGTTAAATATTGCGAGATCTCGGTAAAGGCACGACAAAATTGGTTAGATGCAGGATATTTCCCTCGAGTCGATTTTGGCTGCAACAATCAATCACTCGTGTCGTTCACCAGATGGAAATTTCGTATTGAAAATGGCCAAAATATGAGGCTGAAATAGAACTCTTCGTATATTTTAGGATATGTCTCTTTTATGTTTTCCTGAGTCTAATAAATTCAACCCAATAACTTCATCTGTTATTGCAGGTTTGAATTCCCCTCCTCCTTATTACGGACAGGGTTGTGAGGTTTGATTTTTACTTTTTTGTAGCTATAAAATTCGTGAGTTTCGTGGTTACGAAATACGTAAACTAAAATGTTTAATTTTTAAGAAGCCTTGCAATTTATTAGATCCACATTTATCTGGTGGTTGTGCTTGCAAAACGCAAGTTCGTAATGGTCTTTCTCTTGTAATAAGTGACCTGTCCGGGTAAAAGTCTCTCAAATATCCATTTACCTATTATTACCTTAACGTCTTCCTGAAATCAAACCCTTCTTCAATATAACACTTCTTTATAGTAACATTCGCTATCTAAATATGGAATAGAAGGCCATAAACTTTTGCCCCAACTTAGTCTTTAGGTCAATGTTGAGCTTGATAAAAAGTTTGTTGAACTAGGTATAGAGTCGTACTTTAGACAAGCGAAGGCCAGGTAATTAGTACTAATTAAACCCCAAAATCAATAATTTACAGACTAATGAAATTAATACGAGTCAGTAATTGATTACAGAAAAAACATTGTGTTTTGAAAGATGTGGCTCTAGACATCCCAACCTTTGTGGAGACCCTCTCGTCACGAGTGTCGTACTTTAGCTTAACGTCGTATTTCCAACATATTCGTGGTCCTCACTGAGACGAACACTTTTGATAAATGTCAAAGAAGTTCATGAAGCTCAAAAATTCAAAATTTTCAGGTAACTTATTGTGCAATTATTCATTGTATTTACATTTGTTGGTGGAGGCGTGGAAATTCATGTAGCTGCCAATAAATCAGCCCACCTTTTTTGGTAAATACTCGAAAAACATTCATCACCTTCTTCTGAACAGTCATTCTACCCGCTGAAAACTCGTCAAGTTGGTCTCTTTTCGTCTCATGATTTCCATAATCCCTTCTTACTATGCTTGTCCTGGCCATCACATACACACAAACCAATTTCGTAACGAATGCTATTATGTTTATTTGATACTGTTTTCTAATTCTAATTCTAATTCAATTATGCTAATATGTTTACATCCCCAATCTTCTACCGGCCAAAGCATGGCCTCCTCTCCATGCACGCTCAAACAACTCCTCGGCATCTCCACTGGCATAGCCCTGCTCCACGTATAACGCCATCTGGTAGTATGCCTCGGCATAGTCAAACTCCTTACATGCTCTTTCACACCATTGCACCGCCTGCTCTGGGTCTGCATACGGAATGTGTTTGCTTGCCCCATGGGTACCCTTCATCAACCACCGACTCAAGCCAAGCATGGCTTCAGGATGACGCTTGAACTTCAACGGTGACGAGCTTGCTCTCATGTACCACTGCACCGATTTTTTCGGGTTATACTCGCGGTCTAACTCGCCTTCTTCATACACCCGGCCTAATCTTACCTGTGCCTGCACGCAGCCGAGCTTGGCGGCCTTATTGTAATAAGTCAAACTCTTGGAGTAAACCACCGGAGCGATGTTCAAAGACGCCCGCACAAATTGGTCATCGGCCTTCAAGTCGCCCGGGTAGATGCCCTCGTGGATCTTTCCGAGTTGGAAATGTGCCAAGCCCACAATTTCTTCCAACTCGTCGCGATCGGCTCCATTGAGCTGCACGTCATTGGATTCCATGTCGACAGCGGCCAATCTCTTGAAAAAAGACAAGAACTTCGTCAGGCGTGCTTTGGGAACAAGAAGGTAGATGAGGGCGATCTTGTATATTGCTCGGTTGTACCCCATTTTGGCCGACTCGGTATAATTCTCCAACGCCAAGTCGAACTGGTCCTCCTCCTGTTGAGACTCGTAGAGTTCACCCAACTCATAGTAAGCACGGAAAAACCCCGGGTTTATTCCCAAGCAGATGTGGAAATAGCGCTCCGCCTCGGCCACATTGAGCTCATAGTTGAAATCTTGCCCAAATCTATCCAAGTAAGCGTTCAGGTGGAGACATCCTTGGATGAAACATGCCTCGGCATACAATCGTTGGGCGTCCTTTTTGTCGCTTCTGGAAAATTCCCGGAGAAGCTTTTCAAGATGGCTCACCGATGAGCGGATGAAGAACTGCTTGTTTTCCGCAACCTGTTCTGTTGGAATGCCCTCGCCCTTGATGTTAATATAGGCAAAGAGCTTGTTATTGGTGGCGGAAACCAACATCTGCAACCACTTGAGTCTGTATTCAAAAGTCTTGTTTCCAGATGCAATGATCGTACGCAATTGCACAAACTCTTCGATTTTGCGGTTGATGAACGCATCCGTCGACCACCCCGGATGTACAGGGCCAGGTGTGGGGTACCCCATTTGATATGGATGTGAAATCTGCTGGAATTGCGTCATACTTGGCGACTGTGGAATCTGATGATGATTATGATGATGCGGCGCCATCTGCTGATACTGATGGATGTTTTGTCCATGAGGCAACTGGGGGCTCGACAAACTTGGGCTTGGCAAGTTACTTGACAAAACGCTCGACAAATTCGAGCTTGAATAATACGATCTTGGCATATATGGACTCAGAGCCGCTTGCTGTTGACCTTCCTGCTGGTTCTGTTGCAGGTTCTGGAACTGACGGACTTGCTGAATCAGGTGCTGGATTTGGTTCATGTACGCGTTGTTCACTGGAAGACTACTGGTGCTTTGCCTTTATAGTTGGACAATCTTCTTTGCAACTCCGCATCCTCGAGTGGCTGGGGCTGGGGCGTTGCAACAATAGGAGGTGGCGGACCAGACATGGGAGGCACGAACTTTTTTGACTGAGAATTGCGAGATCCTTCTCTTGGACCCCGATGAGTTTTTTCTAAACGACGGTGTAGCGACCCTGCGCAAACTGGGGCCCACAATGAAATTCTTCTCGCTCTGTAATGAGCTGTACGAGTTGGAGGAGGCCGTGGACGCGTTTCTGTTCAACGCTGATGTATTGGAATCCAATTCAAGCGCACCTGGTTGCTGGTAGAAATCTGTGACATTGTAATGGTCTTGTCCGTTGGATTCGCTAAGCATGCTGCGAGGGGCTTCTTCCGTGGTGGCTTCTTCCAGAGCCCCTGCCCTTTCCCTAATGGTGGTGGTCTCACTATCGCTGTCATCACTCATGATAAACGCAGCGTAATCGGAAATCTGGCCTGTGCCGTTGCTGGCCATGGACAACTGAGTGAGGCGCGACGTCACCAGATTGGCGGAAATGTTACGTGGCTTGGGGATCCCCGGTTTCTGGTACATCTCTTCGGTGGCATTAAACCGGGAGTCGGACAATTTATCTGCAGATGCAACATTGACAGAAATAGCCCGGTTGTTGCCCATAGCTTTGCTGACTTCACTCAGGGGCACCAGCGCAGACCTGTTGGACCGGATGGTGGAGCGTCTGGAGTTCAACACGAGGCTGTCTTCAGATTCGGCCAAGTGCACTTTATTGTAGAAACGGCCACTATGGCCGTCTTTATTTGACATTCCAGGGTACATTCCCTTTTGCGAAATAGGCAGTGCAGGGGCATGGCTCTGCGCCGAAACGCCCTGTTGCTTTTGCATTTCCAACACCTGGTAGTACTGTTTCCATTGTTCATAGTAGGGATGGTTTTGGGCGTGGCCAAACCCAGACTCAGACTCTCCGTCTGAAGTCACCTCGATGCCTTCTTCATCTTGCGAGTCCTCAGTCTCGGATTCCTCGGATATGCTGATCTGAGTCTCGTCTCCGGCGAAAGCCGTTGTTTCATGAATTGTTTGGTGGACGGGCAGGTACGGTTGGGGCGTTCTAGGGGATCTAGGCGTTTGAGGGGCTTGGTGTGTTTGAGGATAAGGGGCCTGAGGGGCCTGAGATGCTTGAGGTGGCTGATACATTTGATGAGGTTGCAAAGAGAGACGGTGAGGGTGCTTAGAACCCGCCACATTACCCGCCAGCCTAGCTTTATTGGGCGAGTATCCAGAGGCATTTTGGCCTATTGTTTGAGGAGCATTCAGGGGAGCATTCAGGGGAGCAACCTTCCCTGTTTTAGGACTTCGTGACGGAGAAGCGGCAAAATTCTCCCGTTTTCTCGGCTCGCCGGCCGGTTGTAGAGTCGGAAACACGGGCATGCTGTTCCGGTGACTGGCAGGATAGCCAATCGAAGAATTCTGCCTGAGTTTGTTCTTAGGAAGGCTTTCTGTACGGTTGCCCGAGTCCTGGGATGAAACCGACGATAAAGAAGTATGCAGAAAGTCGCTGGTTGATGACGATAAAGATTCGGACGCTTTTTTGTGAGAAGGCGAAGGAGAAGGCGACGGCGACGGCGATATCATCGACCGGCGACGGTCGCTGTCGTAGTGCCTTAATCTGGAAATTAGACCCATGGTGAGCAGATTGATGAGGTGGAAATTGGGCTTTGAAAAAAGGGTGGGGAGCTGAGAACTGCAAGTTTGTTGTTTGAAAGAAAAAGAGCGTTGTGGTATATATGTATATATTTACCAACACGGAGAAAGGCCAAAAAGTCGTTTACGAAACCTCTCCTGCAAACATTTACATGGGTCTATAGAGGTTTTTTTTTTTTTGCATTACTCTGTATGAAGGCCCTGAAGAGTTTTTTTTAGAACACCTGTGGAGATCATTTGCCCGCATTCGGGACAGGCGTAAATATCCGACTCGCGAACCGAGGGCAGTGCAACGCAGGTTGGTCTCTGTGCACGAACACTCGGGATTCTGCGAACCAATTGAGATGCCTGTCTTACTGTGGCATGTAGAGAAGCCACGATCGCCCGTGCGCAATGGAAACAGGTGCGGAATAATTTTCAAGGTGGGCGATTCTTGAGGCGCAAATTTAAAAATAGTGCTGCAATAGGTTGCAGGTATCGACCGAAAGGTAAAAATAGAACGATGAAACTAAAGCTATATAAATAAACAATTAAATAAATAAGAAGGGGTCGAAAGATAACGACCACTCCTTCTTAGATTACTGATCGCCTCCTTGAGTCCCGGGCCCACCTTAGGACCAGGCACGTTGGATGATTTTGCGCTACTGCAGTTACTCTTTACTTTTGTTCAGATATCTCTCCACTTTTTTTTTTCTTTTTTCCTCTCTCTCTTAATACTACTATACTTACCCTTACTGTACCAGTTGACACATTCACGAGAGCTCAATCTCAGAAAGACGGTTAGTAGGCGTGGAACGTACATGGTCGGATGTGGATATTACACGCGGTGAACTGTGTGAGGTGACACCTGGGTCGTTTTTTGGGTTTGGGCCACGTGGTCTGGACCTCTGAGGTTGGCTTGGGACGGGCGAGATCCGTGAGACTCCCACTTTTAGGATACTTCAAATACGAAATCAAAGTTAACGGAAACAAAAAGAAAAAGAAAGAAAGAAAAGAACAAAAGAACAAAAGAAAAAGGAAAGGTACATGGAATGAAAATCAAAAGATCATAGTGACAAATACAAGAGCATTTTTACCATGTCTGGTTTATTTATTTCCCCCTGTCTTTGGAATTTCTCCTAACCAGAAAAAGCTCAAATCAAACCCCCCTGGCTTGAGACCAATAGTCTTTTCAGCACCTAAGAAGGAGAGTCGCACCCTCCAAAGCCTGGAAAGTTGGTGCGAAATGTACGAAATTATTATAACGAGACAGTACTAAATGATAATAACGAGACAGCAAGTCTGACAAAGATTTTAAGAGGGTCTCTTTTAAAAACAATTAGTCTGTCTCTGCGTTGAAGTCATTTACGGTAATTTTCATTTGATTTTCGGGCGGTTTGGATTTTTTATGGTGGTTTCTTTTTCATCTTTTATGCACTGAGTTTAATAATAGTTTAAAAAACGACAATCATTCGCGCGAATGCACGCATGAACTTTTATATCTGAATCCATTATGAAAACGTACCAAATTATCGTCCAAGTGGATGTGTTTCCAACAATTATACAGACATAATTACAAGGAAGTAATTGTAAATTTATTATTAAATGAAAATGGAGTACTCATCTTGTCCAGTATACTGTATTTGGAATAAAACGTTGTGGAAATGGTTCGATATACTGTATTGCGCGTCTCATGGACCATGTAGTTATGTTCAAACTTTATCCTGTAAATTTAA
The DNA here is from genome assembly GCA_005406065.1 of Metschnikowia sp. JCM 33374. Taxonomy (NCBI): domain Eukaryota; kingdom Fungi; phylum Ascomycota; class Pichiomycetes; order Serinales; family Metschnikowiaceae; genus Metschnikowia; species Metschnikowia sp. JCM 33374. The sequence goes on from BIMT01000061.1 coordinate 29,073, forward strand.
TATGCCACTCCTGAAATTGCTCCGGGTCATGGACTTATGCACACCCACAGAGGAGTCATTAAATATGTGCTTAATCTCAACAAGGCTAGTTTAATGTGTAAAAGGTAACCATGGAAGCTGGAATAGCTAATTTAACAGCTCAGGTGTTAGGTTCATAACAGGACACGAGGTTATATTTAACACAAGGCACAGTCAAATTGTAGACACATTTCGCTGGAGAGCAAGTAGTGATATCTGACCAAAGGCAGAGGAGAAAAAGGAAAAAAAAAAAAAACAAGGCAGATGGAAGATTTATTCTTTGCGGAGTGAATGGTAACCAATCCAAGGTAAGCAGTAGGTCCCAAGGGAAGCAGCAGGTCCCGAGGGAAGCAGCAGATGCTTAAAATACTCACAGGAGACTAAAAGCCTGGACTTTTATCTTTATTCCTGGGAGCTGACAGGGGCTTCGCTTTACTATATTGACAGTTTGTTTGAAAGAGGAAACTTTAAAGCTGCATTACAATGGTCGATCTTGATGCGCAGAAATATGGCGAATTTGGACTTTTGAAAAGGCAAAAAGAAAGAAAAGAAGGAAAGAGGAAGAAAACATCGGAATAGCCCCGACGGGGTTCCCCCGAATGCGACTCTAAAGGTACATGTTTCGTTGAAGAGTTTGGTCAACTTCCTTGAGTGAGGGCCAAAAGTGCCAGTCTGCGTGAGTCCGGGAAGGATGGCGAGATCAATGCCCAAAAAAAAAAAAAAAAGAAAATCCAGGCCATGTAAAATCCCATCAAAGGAAAAAACAACATGCCTAAGCACTTGCAATTTTTTGAGGTGGCTCACGGGTGGGAATCGGTGATGGTTGACGTATTACTTGTCCTCAGCCTGCAGCCAACGGGATAACATACTGATTTCCACCTTTCACCTTTCTAAGTTAAAAAAGCATCTGCGAAAAACATGCCACTTTGTGTAAGGCACGGCCAACAGAAGGTTTGGAGCGTTTTGGTGGAGTGTTTTGGCGTTTTGAGCCTTTTCTCACACCTCAGACACCAACCCTTGCCAATGGTGTCATCAGGTGATGTGTCATGCAGCAAATAGTAAACTGGAGCTTTCGACACACCTCGACACAAACCAGTGGGTTATTTTTGGTAAAAATAAAGCTTTCTTAGTTAATTCTTATGGCTGAGAGAAAAGCTGTCTTGTTTTGTGTGGGCTGTATTCGGTGCCCTTGTATGTTTAAAGAATCATCATATTTCTGGACAATGCCTTAGGCACTCCCGCCAATAACTTAATCCAATATATAGAAAACCTTCACCCTGGGTGTTCAAGCAAATAACTGAAGGCAAAATCTTTAGCCTGGAAATGAATCCTCTTCCACATTTTTGCCCAAGATAAACTCAACACATTCCAATTGTATTGGTTTATGTCATCGGCTTGTCGGCATGGTTTGCCTGGGCACCAGCGATAACGGTCTTTACCGAAGGGGAGGAGAGTTTCTCCATCCTCAGACTCTCGGCGCCTAACTGAACAAACCTTCTTTAAGATCTTAACAAACCAGCTAAGATAACGTAGGTTAGCATATGAAGCATCTTTTGGTGCAATCATTTCTCTCAAGTTCATATCACTTTTGAACCCAATTTTTCCCCACCAAAATCTGGAATACTGGATTTTCCGGCGGATTGTTTTATCATGTGGTTACTCTCTTTATCAGTAATCACTCTCATTATCCCCTTGGCATAATTGCGACCCCAATACCAAGTTGATGAAAGCCGAATTTCTTGCCACTGTCCTTGATCCTCAATTCAATTGAGGAATATTCCGAAAATTGAACTTTTCCCCATCTGTTATTCAAATTTTTTTTTTTTTTCAATGCTTACCTATATAAGTGAAATTATCAAGAGTACGGGAAAAGCAAAGGAAAACATTACCACTTTCTTAGTGAAGAAAAAGAGACTCGGAAAATCAATACAGATCCAAATCATATTGAAGAAGATGTAGAAATCAGGATCTTTTCTACCGGAAGTTCACTCACCGGTGATCAAAATGATTCTGAGATTTACCTCTTGGAGGAGCGAGCACACCCCACAAAAATTGTACAACTAGTATAAAGACAAACACGTCTTTCGCTTTCTTTTTCGGATGCTGAATGACATTTTAGCTACAACGGTAATTTGTGCTCTCTTGGAAGCCCTATTTACTCGAATCGGTGGTATAGTCTAGAAACGGAACCACTTAGTGAATATGATACTCACATGAAAATGACTTAGGTAATTGAATTACTTGTCCTTTTAAATACCAGGACGTACTTCAAAATTTTCACCCGAAAAAATTCCTTCCCGGAGTAATTACTCTCACTACCGAGTACTGCCGAGTGATTAATCTCATTATCCCCATTACTGCAAGGGAATTACAGTTTATTTTTGCCAACTCTAATCCTCATCATCTGAAACATCACGTTGTTTTGGTATTATTTTGAATAAATCGGAAATATATGGCACAGTGGCCCAAGAGCGCAAGATGTTTGTGAGAAAAAATTCTGGGAATACTTAAATTTTCTTATTACACCCACATATAAGAGGAAAAGGGTCATTGCTTTGGCCGGACGAGTGGATCGTATGGTCACGGGGAAGAACTTAGACCGGCGATCCCAATATACTAAATCAATACGTATAGTTCCCACAGCGGGTGTGAATATAATCAAAGCCTGAAAATCCAAACATAAAAGCACGCCCCATTTGTCAGCTTCAAGAGTAAGTAGTTTCTGGGGATTTGTATGCCACAGCAACCCTAACCCACACTGGGTCGTGCCGTTACCAGAACCACAACCACCAGCCAGGCCCCGAAAAGAACCCCCACTATCAAATCATAATTTGGTTCTGGTAATATCCGCCAGCTTCTCTAGTGTTTCAAACAACACCCAGATTTCCAGATTTTGTTTGTGTCCTTCCATGAAGCTCCATTCTATAAATGTGTCTATCGAGGATGATTACTAATTGCCCGGCCTTCCAAAACCTTAAGTACCCCAGATTTTGCTGCGCGAATCGACGGGCCATGCATTTAATTGATTTGATCAAAAATAGAAACAAGATAAAATAAGAGACGCCAAAAAAGCAAGAAAAGCCAAAATAGCAAAAAAGCAAGAAAGCAAGAAAAGCAAAAAAGCAAAAAAGCCAAAATAGCAAAAATAGAAAACACTTCACAATGGTCCAAGTCTCTGCTGCTGCCTTCACAGAAACAAACCCGGATCTCTCGAAGGCCCTATTCAACGCCACATCAACAATTGACCCGGCAAAACTCGCCCCCAACGAGGTCTTCATTGCCGCATTGGGCGTGCCCGTGAATCCATCCGACCGGCTTCAGGTGGCAGGATCGTACAAGACGCAAATCAAGTTGCAGCATTTGGGCCAGGACACCAGCGAGAAGAAGGTGGCGGTCGGCGGGAACGAGGGCTGTTTCCGGGTGGCTGGCGTGGGAAAACACGTGACGTCATACAAAGTAGGCGACTGGGTCATTTTGAAGCTCACCAGTTTCGGCACCTGGCGGTCCCATGCCATTGTAACCATCTCCGATGAAGACCAAAGCCCGCTCATTGTAGTGCTGAGCGATCAGGAGAACAATCTTTCTATGGACGAAGCTTCCACCATATCCACGAACCCGTGTACTGCCTACCAGCTCTTCCACAATTACGTGTCCGATTGGCAGGCGGGAGACTGGATCATCATGAATGCTGGCAACTCGTTTGTGAACAAGTATTTATACCAGCTAGCCAAGCACCATGGCGTCAAAACGTTAGGTATCGTGAGAAACAAGCCAGAAGCAGAACTCAACGAAATCGTGGACGAATTGCGCAGTCTTGGCGCCACAGAAATCATCACAGAAGACCAGTTTGTGGCGGAAGATTTTGCCCCACAATCTCTTCCTAAAATCATCGGAAAGGACGCCCGCGTCCGTCTTGCACTCGACTCCCTTGGAGGCAGAACGACCCCGAACTTAGTTGCATCACTCTCGAGCGACCAGACGTTTGTCAATTATGGGGCCATGTCAGGAGGTGTTGTGACGTTTTCTCCAGGAGTACAGTTGGCGAAAAACATCACTCTCAAGAGCTACTGGTTGACGCGGAACACTCTTTCAAATCCCCAACTGAAGGTCGACACCATCAACAATTTGTTACCACTCTACAAGGCTGGGGTATTCAAGCCGGTGAAGTTCACACACGTGCCATGGGACGGGTGTGGCAGTCTCCGAGACGTGTTTTTGAAAGCCATCAACGAGTCCCCCCTCGGGAAAAGAGTAGTCACGTTTCCGACGAATACTGTTGGGCATTAGGTGTTTGATATATCCAAAGTATGTGTATTTTTGATGGAATAATGTATAAGAGTAGCCATAAAATGCGTCGTAATGGGGAAACAAGCCTGACCAAGTAAAATGCTTCAACATGCTTAAGGTGATCATTAAATAAATAAGTGAAGTGGAACCAAAAAGAAAAAGAAAAAAGAAAAGAAAAAAGGCAAAAGCAAGAGAAGGACACAGAAAATACGAGGACAGAAGAAGAGAAGAATAGAAGAAGAGAACGGAGCTGTTGATGCAATGCTAGTGCTGGAAATCGAGCCAGTTCCAGTTGTTTGAACCCACCGCCGGCTCGTCGATCAATATCTCGTCCGCCGCACCGATCCCTCTCACATCATAATTGTGGCTTGGAACGTCCCCAGGGCTTTTCTCTGCCCCAATCACAAACAGATCCAGCTGGAAGAGATTCATATTAAGCAACTTGTCGATCTCATCTGTACCATTGGTAGCGGCATTTTGAGACTCCTTGCCCACATGAGACACCGGCGTGTCCATGGGGGAAATGCGGTCGTAGCCAAAAAAGGCATCGGTATGATGTTGGTTAGTAACGGCCTGCGTGGACGAGCCCGCCGTGACATGCTGCGAAGGATTGGAGAAATGTAGCCCTCCACTGGCGGTGTTATTGACACCATTGGGCGTATCTGTTTCCATCGAGTCATTCATTTGCGAGAACAAGCCAGTATTCAGCGACGAGATTGCACTATCCACCGACCATTTGAAGTTTGGATTATGGGGCATGGCTCCACCTTGCGTCGTCGTAGGCGTGCTTGAAGACAGCGTGGCATTGGAGCGGTGGAAAGGTTGCTGCATGAGTGACCGGGGCTGGGGAGCGTTGTTGGAAGGACGCAAGGTTCCATGGAGCTTGTAGAAAAGACCACATGCATTACAGAGGGTGTCACCCAGTGCGGTTTTACGCCATAAAGGCGTCGTTTTTGTATGACAATTGGAACATTCTAACGATTTGGCTTTTGTATGTGGCGACGACAGCATTTTGTCGCTGACGTAGTGATTTGAGAGGCTGCCCGACGCGCTATTACGGTGGGTTGAGGGCGAGAGTTTGTAGTCGTTTTTGATGGTGGACTCTAGCGAGTTGATGTAGGAACTGAGGAACGAGTTGCCCACAGCATCCCGTTGGAATGCGGAGTCGGATTCCAGGTACGACGCTTGCATGGCTGATCTTTTCTGCGATGGCCGATGCATGCTCTGGGGGTCCATACTGCCATTTGCGGGCAGATTCATGCCACCATTTATAGGCACCAGTGTTGATGGCGCCATTGCATGTGCGGAGAGGGTGGTTCCCGCATACATACCGTTGTTTTTGGTGGAAGCATTGGCCACAGTGCCGGGTGTGCTGGGAGTGTTGTTAAGGTAGCTCGAGGCTCGAGAAAGTGGGGCTTTGCTGTCGTTTAAAGGTTGGCCAGCGGCAGGGAAGGTGGCCGTTCCTGGGGAAGTGTTTGCTCGTGACTGTAGGTCGTACTCCTCCTGAGAGATTCTGCGGATATGGGCGACATAGTCGAACTCCTCGGGAGCGGCATTCGGGCCACCAGAGGCGTTTTTTGGCGCAGAAGTGAAGCCTGAACCAAGCTTAGATCCTTGCCCAGACGCCAGGGTTGCCAGTACTGGGGCCGCCACGGAAGTGGACCCAGGTTTGGTGGCGTTTGACTGTGCCAGATGCTCTTTCACCTGCTTCGAGACCCGTCCACTGGGGACCTGGCCATTTCTCTGTAAACTCTTCCGGTTTTGGATGCGCCAGGCAATGTTTGCCACTCGTTCGTTATGCGGCAAGTAGTTTTTGTGCAGATACATCAGAATGATCTTGAGTGAAGAGTCATCCAAGTCTTGCACGAGTTCCGAAATGTCCACTGCCGCAGGCAATTCTTTGGGAGGCATGATCACGAGGAATTTTTGGGGAAAAAACGTGAAAAAAAGTGCACAGTCGGCGCCAGCGTCTATTTGAGTATTTTGCAAACTGTGCTCTGTATATTAAAATTGCGTGTTTTGTTGTTTGTCTCCAAGAATGGGGAGTTTTGTGTGGATAAGTCCTTTTTTAAGGTGCGGTAGAACTGGGTATCGTGGTATTCTCCAGTCCAAATGTGCACTTTTCCTGCGATCAGAAATATATAACAGAGGGCGCCGGTATGGAGGAGCGGAGGGGAGAAGAGGTGGCCTGGATGCAGGTATTTCTCCAGGTAAAGGGCAGAAGGGGCTCCAAATTTTATTTCTGGGGAGGGGGTTTGGTGTGTTGCTTTGAAGGTTGATAACTTTAGGGGGTGCTTTTTTTTTTTTGCCTTGGACTTTAAAGTGTGTGATTGGAAATATTCCGTAATCTCCGAAACCTTTTTTTTTTTTTTTAACTCTTTTCGGATGGCCCAATGAGTAATATGAGCGGAAACAGATTGGGCTATTAAAAACGGAAATTCGTATAACAGGCGCCGATCCTGCACACAGACGCGGAGATGCTCAACATCGTGCAGGATTTTCGGCCAGTAGACGCTTGGCGATTACAAGTTTCCTGTGTATTCTCAAAGCGCAGTGCACAGTGCGCGGTGTGCAGTACAGTTGTTGCTTGGCTAAACCCGATGACTGGCGTAGTATCCAAAAAAATTGGATCTTTCTGGCGAAGGGGGTAGATTGTTCATGGTTTTGTGTTCTATTACTGATATTTCATGAATGTTACGTATTGGGATGTTCGTGGTGCAATTCAAGGCCAATTAAATCTTGCTTTTTAGGGTAATGACCCCATGAGTATTCCTCATCCCAGAGGTGGGGGCAGGGTGGGGGTCTGGCACGCGGAGCCTTGGGACATCTTCCGGGGTACGGAGTGTATGCTCTTTATTTATACTGGTGGCGCTTTTGGAATACTATCATTCGCCGTTTTTTCAGATAAAATCAAGTTTGACGTGTTTTTTGATTTTTTTTTATGACAGGAATGGCGCATGCTGGTGTGTTACTTATTTAGAGTATCGTCCCTACGGTACAATCTCATTAAGCTTTCTTTGCTAATGCCTAAATCGTGGATATTATGTATCCGCGATAATCGGAAGCGAAAAAACAGTGCTATAGAAGACGCTTTTCTTTCGTAAAAAGGCGGAAGTTGACCTTTTGGTTGTTTCCCAAAACGGAAAGGAACTTGCACTGCTCTGATTAAAAGAGTAATTAAGTCCCGAAGTTTTTTCTTGACCTATGCATAGGTTTTGTAAAGAATAACCGTTTTTTTATTCCTGAAGATTTTCCGCAGGCTCGGTGTCTGACATTTGGGTGTGTTTCAGTATACCAAACACATGTACGGATCCTGAAACACCAAGGAATCGGAACTTTGTCTCAATTTCTACTCTTTACGCAGGGCCCTGAGACCATTGGCTAAAAGACATTTTGCGTTTGGAATTCCTAGCTCCAGGAAAGTGAAACATCTTTAGGAATAGACGTATTCATGGATCAGCACCAAAAATGTATTGATACGCTGGAGTATTGCGGACGGTACGAGAACTCGGAATATCATAAAAAACTAAGAATCCATGCAAGTTTATATTTAAATCCGCATTCATCCAGATGTATTTTCTGAAGGTTGGATATCCCCATAAGATTAACATCCACTAAAACTTCTGGGGATATTAGCATACGAGGAGGAAACTCCATCCAGTCGTTTGAAAGAAACGTCGTAGCAATTCTGGCCCCTTAATAATAGCGAATTCTTTTGAAATAACCAATCCCTGAAAAATCCCACCATGACTCATTGATTTATTGGCAAGTTTGACCTATAATTTGATTCTTTCTGGTGTACGGTAAACCCTAGACAAGTAGACAACGGGAAGATTCACACCACAGCATTGAATGCACTTAATGGTATTTAATGGTACAGATACGAGTCGAATTCTACCAAAATAGGCAGTTAAGGTAATCGTCGATAACTGAGATCCAGTCCTTTCCACAAGGAAGTTTTTCTTTCTGAAAGAAAACATTGAGTCAGATGTACTCCTTGAGGCCTTTATTGAGATGAACACAGAGAAGGTAAATTGGTTGAAGGAGAGAATAAGGGCGCATCATGACTACCTCATAGGATTGAGAAGAGAAGCAACACAAAGCAACCCTTTCACACCTTAATTCCTGGCATATAGTACGTCTTAGGAGAGACAGTAAAACCTTCGTGATTGAGTATTTTGTAGTCTCACAGGTTATGCACCGGGAGTGATTTGGAGACAAGATACAACTCAAGCTCAAGGGGATAAAATTTCGTTTCTTTTTCGAGCTGAATCAAGATTTTATATAAATGTCCAATTAAGATGTCTTGACTATGGAACTAGAAAGGCCGTTTTGGGGAATCTTGCACCCATGATCGAGGGCACATATTTCATACTTTCGCTACCCATATGCACACGAAGACCACCAATTAGACTGTTTTTGAAGGCAATACTAACCGTTCTCGTAAAAAGCTACTATACATGGTGTTATATCTATAAAGGTCTTGTTTGGGTAACTTCTCTATGGCCACTAGTCCCTGCCATTACACCAGTACACCAGTAAACACCACAACACACCATTACACAACCCCCTTTCACTATTCGAACTTGGTTTCCGGATTACTGGCTTTTCTATTACGGGAACTACCCGAAACAACTCGTCTACTCATTTTACTGGCTCTCATGCGTTCTGAAATCCCTAGAGTTACGTACTTTTTCCAGATCCTAGCAGATCCGTCGAGCAACCTCACAGTTCCAGACCAACCCATAACTTCGATGAACAGTCAGTAAATCCATCTTTTCTTTATCCGTATCTATACTTTCTTTTATTATATATTACATCTTTTCTAAATTTGCAAAGCAATTGCAATGGTAGCAATAATTTTTCTCTTCCCTCTTTCGGAGTAGTGGAACTTGGAACTACTCCCGCGCATCCACCTCTCGCTTCTATGTACTCTTCGGGAACCAACCACTGTCTCACCTTTCTTCTCCAACTCATCACATCAGCACACAATGGCCGACAAAGTCCGTGAAAACCACCAGTACTTACGCCAAAAAGAGACATATGCTGGCGTGGGAAATCCCGATACAACCCGTGAAGAGTTCATCACCAATATCCATAGAGATACGCTTGCCTCTTTGGCCATGCATGAAAACTTGCTCATGTACAACTCTGTTGCCACCAACACGCATCCAAGTCTTTTAAGACAGGAGCTCATCAAGAAAATGGTTCAGCCATTACAGAAGCCGAAGGATACTTAGCCTTTGTGTCGCACGGAAACATGTATCTGACGATCTTCGTGCTATAGAAATCATAGGTTCCGAATCAAGCAACCGGCCAACGAACCCCTCTTTCGGTCTCAGTTTTCGTTCACCACAAACTTCAAATGATTCGATGACGAGACGATAAAATACAGCCATCAAATCACCCCAAGAAAGCACCTAGAACATATCGTTTTCATAGGGGCAGTTTAAGCTGTCGTGGCCATCACGCTCACATAATCCACACCAGTCGTCTCGTCCCTCACTTGGGTCGATTTCTTTGGCTGGCTTATGAATGGGCAATTCACCCGGTGCCGCAGCGGTGTAGACATCTTTCGATGCTACAGAAATGTTTTTGGAAATTGTGCTTCCGATATCACTCACACCTTTGGATGCGACTGGCTCATGTACTTTAGTACTGAGTTCGGCCAATTTTTGTTGAAGAGAAAGCAATTCCTTTTCCATCTTGGTATTCTTGGCCTTTGAAACATCGAATTCCTTCTGTAAGCTCTTTATTTCATCCTTGTGCAAACTTTCGACAATCTCTAACGAGTTTTGGAGCTCGGTCAATTCCTTGTCGTCGTACGCTGGCCGCGTTTCGAGCTCTTTCTCGAGGTCTTGTATAGTAAGTTTAAGGCCTTCTTGCTCTTTTGTTAGTGCATCGATTTTGCTCAAATTTCCAGAGTCCTGTAAAGAACCCGCCGTAGATGATTGTTTGGACTTTTCTTGTTCCAAGGCTTTGATTTTCTCATGCAATTGGGAAATTTCTGATGCCTTTAGACGTTCGTTTTCCCTCAACTTGGTGAGCTCGAGTTCATTGGCCTTCGCGGATTCCGTGACATCGCTGGAATCCTGAGTGGCGGCTTTGAGCTTCTGTTCAAGAGCTTCGATTTTCTCTTTGTACTGCAACTTATCCTTCTCCCAGTCATCCATCGACAACCCTACAATTTTATCCAGAAGCTCGTTGACTTCTTGCAGGGTGAACTCCTCCAACTTGATTTCGAGTTCAGCGATCTCGACGCTCTTGGCCCGAGCTTTTGCTTGTGCATCCTGTAACACAATTTCCATGGAAGTCACGTCCTGAGTGAGCATATCAACCTTACTCTTCAACAGTTCAATTAGCTCCTTATCGTCATCATTGACAATACCACCAGCATCGCTAACAGCACCTACATTTGTCGTAGAACTGGCTGCTTTCTCAGCCTGGGCCTTGAAACTCAAAAGCTCATCTTTCTCCTTCCGCACAATTTCTAGTTCGTGGGTAATTTCACCAAGTTTTCCCTTTAGAAGCGCGTTTTCATCAGCAAGTGCGTCTGCACGGGCCAATGCTGCTTCTGCTTTGTCATTGTCCAAGACACTGCCATTCGAGAGGCCAGATTTTGCCACAAGAGTCCTGATCTCTTCCTTCAAGTCGCTGATTTGCATCTCGTATAAGTTTTCCGCCTCTTGTTGCGAGCTGAGCATCAAGTCCAAGCTCAGGCGCCACTCTTCGCGCGCCCGGTCGTAGTCGTTCTTCTGTTTTTTCAACTTGCGATCTTTCTCCTCGAGGTTTTTCTCGTAGTCCTCCAAGACTGGATGGAGCTGGTCCACGGTTGCCTGTAAGTCGAGCAAAATGGTTTCTTTACGGTCAAATTCCCGAGTTTTCTGCTCCAATTGGGCCCGAAGTTCAACCAATTCTGCCCTAGAAGAAGAGGAAGAAGTGTCAGGTGCCTTTTGAGGTATATCCATGACGTGTTCTGTCACGGGCGAAGCTGAATTCACACTTGAAAGCGACTCTGCACTACGAAACTCTCTACTGAGAGATCCCGCCCGCAGAAACGGTCTTCCAGCCGGCAGAAACGGTCTGCCACTTTCGCCAATGCCACCGTTCCCATTAAGAACATGAGGACTTGCGCTACTTCGTCTAGACGGCGTCGGAGTGGCCACAGAGTCACGTTTCAGACTCAAGGACCGGGATTTCAAGCGTTCGGAAGGCGGCAACGATGGGTTTGCCGCACGAAGCCGGTCCCACGGTAGGAAGAGCCCCGTCATCGGCTGGGTCACGTCAAAGTACTTCACACCATCGACATCGCCGCTGTTTTTACCCCGAGATGCCGCTATTGGACCTTGAAGCTCGATGCCTCCAAAAGTCCCGGGTTTTCCTCGGATTTGCCCGACATATCTTAAGATTCCATTTCCACGGTTGGCGCCGGGAACCAAGACGGGCGTCCCGATGAGATCCGTCATGGTGGTGTATGTGAATTTCCTTGTGTGTGTTCTTTTTTTGAAGCGTTTGCAAGCTCGTGGTCCCGTGATCCGGTATTTACATGTGTCGTTCTATATGCAGAATGATTGACTTGATACGCCTCGCACTTTGTTTTTCGCACCCGTGCCGGAGGGCCTGCGTCTCGCAGTCACCGAGTTTCAGGTCAATTTCGGGTCAATTTCAGGTAAATTTGAGGTCACGTTTCCAGTCAGCTGAAAATCCAGCCCACCAATCAAATCACCAAGGGCTTGATCTTGCGAGGTTGTTTTGCGTTGGCAAATTTCTTCGCCAAGTCAAACTTATCCGCTGGTGCAGCCTTGGCGGGACAGATCATCAACTGGTGATCTGTAGAGCCGTCAATTTGCGCTGCCCCACAGTATTGCTCAACTTCTTGTTCTAGCCCTGCTACGTAGTTTGAAAGTTCACGGGCTTTCATGCTCACCTCATGCACAACCTTCTCAAGCTTTTCGACTCTGGCCACAGCACTTTGGCCAAGGTCAAGGCGCACACCGAAGGGGAGAAGCTTATGGGCGATATCTTCCTGTAGAAGCTCCACGTGGGCCAACTTCTTTCTCAACCTGTGGCGGAGCATCTCAGCCCGAACGTCAAGTGGCCGTTTGCTGAGTTTCGCCGATTCAAGAGATTGTTTGAACAATGCCAACTGCGTCACTACCTTCTCCACATCCTCTTTCTTCTCTTCTGCTTCATCCACACTCCTCAAAAGCTTAGAGAGCTTAGTGTCTTGGTGCTTTACCAACATTAAGATCTCATCCAACTTTTCACGAGGCTGTGTCGTGAGTTTTCGTAAGTCATCAAGGTCTCCTAACGCCCAGAGCGCCGACACGGATAAATCATCACCCGATAAGTCTTTTCTGTGAATTCCAGCAGCATCCATGAGCGCACGTACTTTCTCAGTATTCAAAGCAAGAACATCTAATTCACCTTGAGCGAATTGCACAAGCTCTGTGGACTTGGCAGCGATTTCATCATCTGAAGACGCAGGTTTCTCAGAAAAGCCACCCAACTTGAGAAACTCGATTTTCTTAACAACTTCGGCGATGTCTTTGCCTACATACGAAACTTCTTCTTTTTTGGGTGGTCGAACTTCAGCCTTGACAGGCTGTTGTGCAGATTTTTCGTCAGCCTTACTTTGCTCTTTAACCGAATTATCAGAATTGAGCGACAATCCACCTAGCTTCGGTGTTGCGGTGCCACTGGTGGTGGTTGCTTGGGAAGGCCCCAAGTTTGTAGATTTGGAAAATCCGTTTGATGAGTCATTGAGGGAAATTCCTTGACCACCCTTGGGGTTACCATAGATGCCACCAAGGGTAGATTTCTTCTCTAAAGTAGAAGGATCCTGAGCTGGAGTGCGGTTGAATTGACCAAAGGCAAGAGATGCATTTGTAGTTTTAGTTAAGTTCATTTTGGCGAAGGTAGCTTTCTCCAACTGATCAGAATCATCATCATCATCATCATCATCATCATCATCAGAACCACCCTCAGAATCATTTACATCTTCCGGAGACTCAGATTCAGTTTCGGAGACATCAGAATCGGAGTCGTTTCTTGCATCCGCCAGGAATACAGATTTTTGCTGGGAGAAGCCACCCATTCCAAACGGAGATGGGGTTTCCTGCAGCTTCAAACCCGCAAAAGGAGATGGGTTATCTTCCAGCTTTAAACCAGCAAACGGAGAAGCCTTATCATCCAGCTTTAAACCAGCAAACGGAGAAGCCTTATCATCCAGCTTTAAACCAGCAAACGGAGACTGTTTATCATCCAGATTTAAACCAGCAAACGGAGAAGCCTTATCATCCAGATTCAAACCAGCAAACGGAGAAGCCTTATCATCCAGCTTTAAACCAGCAAACGGAGAAGCCTTATCATCCAGCTTTAAACCAGCAAACGGAGAAGCCTTATCATCCAGCTTTAAACCAGCAAAAGGAGACTGTTTTATCATCCAGCTTCAAACCACCAAAAGGAGACTGTTTATCGTCCAGCTTCAAAGCACCAAACGGAGACACTGTGTTTTGACCAGTTTGAGCGAGGGCCCCGAACTTGGAGTTTGAACCAAACCCGGAGTAAGCAGATGTTTGAGTATCGCTAGTACCAGAAGGTACGCCTCCAAATGGTTTCTCGGTCTTTTGCGTACCAAAGCTGGCTTGGCCAAATGAAGGCCCAGAGCCAGAGCCCGAGCCAGCCCCCAAAGTACTGTTTGCCGAATTGCCAAAACTAGTGGCTCCAAAAGAAGGTGCCCCGAAACCTGAACTACCAAGAGCAGAACCACCAAAGCCCGTGCTGCCAAAAGCGGGCTTTGCGGGTTTTTGTTCCGAAGTGTTCTGACTTCCCGCCTTGAAATCGTTTGCACCGAACATAGGCGTTGCGCCAGGCTTGGTATTACCGAAACTGGTTGCACCGAACCCTGAAGATTGACTACTTTGTCCAAAACCCGATCCTGAAAGTTCTACTGCAGGGAGATCTGAGACTAAGGACTTGGCGAAATCGTTCAGAGTGATGGATCTGGTGGCCGCAGCGGCAGGAGGAGGGGGTGCTTCTGTCTTTTTGATACTCTCAATGGCTTTCAGGGGACTAGAAACACCAGGAAGCTGTGCAATGGCCCGGTTTAAATCAAGCTTGTTTTCTCTCACCCCCTCCACATCAAATACATGCCATGTGAAAAGATGGCCCAAGTTGTTCAAACATAATAAACGAGGCAAGATTCCCACGGCTTCTTCGATCAACGGACTTGGGTTCTTCACCGTGCGTGCAGTGCCGCTCAAGTCGAGCGCAAATCCCACAGGTAGAGTGTCGTCGCCAGAATCGTCATCCATGGGCAATTCTGCACGGTCGGTGTCGTTCAGCTGCACCACAAGTCGGGTGTGGGCGCCACATTCGATGGTTGCCACTTCTGGTGACAAGGCATTGGCCACAAACACAAATGTCGAGCCCTTGGCCCAGTCGATCACCGATGCAGAGTACACGGAAGGTGCACGTGGAAGTTCGCCAAAGGCAGGGGGCATAAAAAGCTCGCCAGATGAGAAATTCCCGCCGGTTCTTGTCACAAGTGTATGAGCATCATCGCCTTCTTCGTCTTCAGGGGCGCCTACAACGTACCAATTGTCGTGGTCTACCGTGGAGACCGCATAAAGATTGCCGGCGTCCTCGATAGTGTAGGAGGAGGTTTCTATGCCTGTTAAAGAGAAAAACCGGACGGTGTCGCCTGCTACCGTCACGATTTCAGAGCCAGAGTATGCCCAGGAGGCTCCGGCGATACCAGGAACCAGAGTTTCCGAGCCATTGTGAAAGATATGAAGGGCATTTTCCGAGTCCAAATAGAAGTATGTGCCCGCATCAACAGGCGATGGCTCAAGCACCAGCACGTTGCTATCAGATCCCAATTTCAGGAACGGCGATGCGCCACCGTCCATTAGGGTGGCTACGGCAGCTATTTGGGGAATTCCACCGGCAATTACATACAAGTTCTCGTTTGTGGAGTCGAATCGCACATACGTAACATCAGCGAGCGACACCGTCTTGAGCTTTTCCTTGATTACTGTCTCGTCTTCATCCAAATCCCCAAGGTGGCCAATCCCGACGAGTTGTGTGTTTGACGCAGCATACAAGTTCTTTTTGTGGCCCACATGTAAAAGTTGGAGATTGTTTTCCGAAACGACTGGAGTATCGAAATTGACGGGGGTTTCAAAAAGCAGGATGCCCAGTTTACTTGTCAGGAGGCGGAACCCCAAGTCCTCTGAGCAATGTTCCTCGATCTCATCACGTGCCATGATATGAAGTGTTTTTGTATTGTTTATTAGGCGGTCAAGGGTTGGAGATGTGATTTTATTATTAACGTGAAGTTGTAGAATTTTATGGTTGATATCTGTCTGGTATAGAGGTGGTGCGGTGCGAAGGGCATTGCGGCGTTGGGGCCGGGCAGGGCCAGTCATTTTGGGTAATGACCATTTAGAACGATACCCAAACTGGTATTTCGGTCTGAATGTTTTGGGATGGAAATTACGCGAAAATGATAGAATAAAGAGAACAAAGAGAGAATATTTAGGAAAAAAAAGGAAGGAAATTGAAAAGAACCTGCGCTATGGCTTTCCAGTCAGGGCGTTCCAGTTATGGGTTAAATGTATGCCAGTGGTGCGGGCCCGGTGCCCAGTGAATGGACTAGTGAGAAATTGGAGGATTCTCAAGAAAATGGGGGTTCAAGAATTTCAACAATAAGGGAAGATACCAGCAAAGAAATCCATGGACTTTATTTCTGAAAAAAGTTACAGCCAGGGGGAATTTGGCGTGTGCAAGTTTTGGATTATGTAACTGCAAATGGGGCCACAGGCCCCGAGTGCGCACTGCCTTAGGTAATGGGTCCGCGGCCTCATTGATGGAGATAATTAGAACAAAATTTTATGATGTTTACCTAGGTTACGAGAATATCAAGAGTACGAAAAAAGCAATAGGAAACACCACTTTCTTAGTAAAGAAAAGGAAGACTCGGAAAACTCAATAAAGATCCAAATAATATTGAAGAAGATGTAGAAATCAGGATCCTCTCTTCCGGAAATCCACTCACTGGTGATCAAAATGAGGCTGAGATTTACCTCTTGGAGGAGCAAGCAGACCCCACAAAAATTTTATGGACTAGTATAAAGACAAAACAAGTTTTCCCGTTCTTTTTCGGATAGCGAAGGATATTTTAGCTACACCGGTAATTTCTGCTGTCGTGGAAGCCCTATTTTCTCGAATCGGTGACATAGTCAAGAAACGGAACAACTGAATGAAGACATACGTTTAGGTTTATGATACTCACATAAAAATAACTTAGGTACTCGAATTACTTGTCCTTTTAAATACCAGGATATACTTAAAAAAATTCACCGAAAGAATTCCTTCCCGGAGTAATTACTCTCATTATCCCCATCACTGTAATGGGTCCATGGCCATAGGTCTGTTTCTTTGTTTGTTCTTTTCGAGCAATTTCCTAATAAGTTTTATCAGAATCTGGTTTAAGAGAAGAGAATCCAGATTCCCTTTTCCGCTTTTCTTTTGTTACGAAATATGTATCTGGAATGTATTCCGAGACTTGGCCTTAAAATTACCAGAGAACACGAACTTGGAGTCGGTGACGTGCTGTAGAATAATGTATCAGCACAAATTCCGATTGCTCGGAGATAAACAATCATGTGTTCCCAAAATTATTGATTTTCATCGGATTGAGTCGAAAAGAAACCTCCTTTTATGGAAATCTTTCATATCTCTGTTTTTCATCATCGCTACCTTGGTTATCGGATTTATTATCTGGTTCGCACAGGAGGATGCAGAGACCATCTTTCGTTAACGTTTTTTGGGACTATCACATGTAATACAATTCAAAAGAATAGAAAGAAACAGCGTCGCGCAATTAAACAGAGGCTATTTCCATTGCTAGTTGTGTTTATAAGTTTATCGTGGTTGACGATTTACCACAAATCTTGTGGTTTACTATTTATAGTATGGTTTTAACCACCCTGGGAGAGTTGGGATACTAGGAGCATGGGAAATTAATAAAGAAGGATGTGTAAAATGTGGAATGAGTTTCTTCCCGACTCCTAAAACGTTGACCTGTCCTGCCTGACTTCATTATGGTAAATTCGTTGGCACTATAATGGTCAAATGTATTTGGGGCAGGTGTTATAAATCTCCATTAAATGCTTCTAGATAGATAAAAGTTTAGAACACTTTTGAAGCTCCCCGCTGTTGAGGCGACCCCATTAAATCGAGTCATCCAGAAAATTGCATTCAAAAATCAGATACCTTCAAACTATCAATTACCCAAAACGGCAAAAAGTGGCCGAATGCACTATCCAACAAGACCATGTAGCATGGGGCGGAAAAGAGGATTGAAAGTTTGATAAGAGCATTGTTAGAGAGTATTAGAAATGCCCATATTCACAAGTTTAAAGCTACTGGGTCTCCATAACCAAAATGAGCTTGGATTTTTCCATGACATGGAATTGACTTGGAAACTTTTCTCGAGAGTGTGTTGGTCAACTGGAAGAAAGAAACAGGTTAGAGGAAAAGCGTAAACTTTTAAATGAATTACATGGTACCAAGAAACTTGAGACAAGATAAACAAGTATGTCATTACATGATTTCCAGTTGCGACATGCTTTTCATTGGTAGAGATTATGTCCGAGGCTCTCGTTTTATACTTTCACAAACAAGAAACACCAAGAAAATCTCAAATTAAAGCTTGGAGAAGTTGAACAGCGTCTATTGAAACAAGCCCTCTGGTCAATTCAGTTCCCCCAGGTATGCTCAACACCGGATATGCCGAGTTGAACATTAAGTTTTACAAAACAGTCGGGGTATCGCTATAGGCAGGTAAATCATGATATCATAATATTTCTAGAGCTTCCCAGTCAATGCTTGTGGCTTGAAATATTTAACCTATGAAGTGTAATACATGGCCATTATCCTTGTGATCTATAACAACTTCGGTGTGAATCCAATGATGCATGTATTGTCGCTACATGTAGTTATACTGAGCACACCAGTGCTTCTAGTTGGCACTACTATAATTTAAAGAGATCCCCAAGGTTCGAATTTATCGTACGATCTAAGTTTTGGAACGAAACCTTTGAATTAAAACCCACTGGTTGCAACATATACGCTGGAATATTCACAAATAACAAGATAATCAGTCCCTTATGAAGTCTTTAGGAAGAAGAAGTCAAATGTCGATGGTTTCTTCCCGGCCAAGAATAACCCCAAGTTTCAAGACGCAATTTCCAGTAGCATCATAGCATTATAAGAAATGTGGAAAAATATGTCATTAATCTAAAGTTAGTCCAACCCAATTGTTGAGTATGCTAACTTGTTTATTCACTTACAAAGATAACGAAAATAGACAATATTTCGGTATCCCATTTAAATGAAGATGTAAAATTATATGGCTTCATGATCAGGATCTTCCATTAGAGCAGCAGTTGTGATGTCTAGCCTGCACGTGTATATTACTTCGCGGATCGAGTTAGCAGCCATGATGGATCGATCTAAAAGAAAAGCAATCAGAAACCATCACATTTTTCGATAACACGTGACAGTTCAAAACTTAACCATAACTTTTTATGCAAATTAAGCCATCACTCATTAACGATTATTAGTATTGGAATATAGATACCCCCTCCAGACCCAAATATAATAAAAAATTAATACTAATAATGCACCGCACTGGAAAAACTGGCGTGGAAGAAACGATGCATTTTTAAGGCGTGTACCTGTCCACTCCAGTGCGAGGCTTTACTGTAATGTGAAACATGGTGCCCCCACGCGCATGCGCACCCCCCACTCTTATCCGGCACTGTCCCATGAGGCCTGCATTTCTCCGCAAATTTGCCCCACTACCCCGGCCCAAAGCATGATGCTGGATTTCTTTTCAAAGATTCAAAAGCACCATGACTGCTACCCCTCAGCCTTGGGCCCGCCCCCTTGCCAGTCAGGAAAAGTATAAATAGGGGTGACATTCTCACTTTTTTATAAATGCCTTTGTAAAAACGCGCTATAAGTTTATGATAAAAAAGACCTCAAGAGGATGGAGGACCATTAAGCCGCTAAGTGTAAGTGTCGTAAAATAGAGGCCCCCCACAGAGCCCCGCAGCCCGAATGAGAACAGAACAGAAAAGAAACGCAAAAAAAAAACTTTAAAAAAATAAGATAAATTATTGTTGTTGTTTTTTTTTTAAAGAAAAAAGCCCGAGCCACAGCATAATTTGCTTCGTCGAATAGAGTCTTGATCCCAATACTATCACTCCCGAATCAACCCGAGAAACTCCGAGTCTTTCTTTTTAGTCTTGTTTGACCAGCACAGTTTTCACTCCCTGAACCGATAATCTACTCTAAAGTCTGACACCACCCATTTATTTCATCCTCCAGCTTACAACATGTACGGATACCCTGGTGCACGGGGAAACCTCCAGAACTCTGTTCTGGCGCCAGCAAACTTCAAGGATTCTGCTAGAAATGCAATTTATCAACAATTACCCGTAATGGCGACGCAGTCATCGGCCACGACGGTGCGGTCGGCACCTTCTCGCCTAAAAAATGTCCATAACTCCCAAAAACTGCGGCATTCGCTGGCCCTGAGTGTGTTTTCATGGGGACGACGCTCGGTCCGCTCAGCACCATCAATTTACTCGTCATCCACGGCAACGATCCCGGAAGATTGCGAGCCTACAACTACAACCGTAGAACAGCTTATCAACGATATCCTACTCCATGAGAATTTCAAGAAGGAGAAATTACTCGAACGGAAAAGCCATAATTTCCAAATAGGGGGCCCCGCGCAACTCTCCCCATATGAAATAGCCCTTTTGGATGACGCCGAGTACGCGGAAATCAAAATCTCGCTCGGCAGTGAATTGAACTACCAGAATGTTCCAGAATCGCTTGTCGACTGGAATCTTAATGTCACCAGGTGTAAGCTCATGGTGACTAGCATGCCACTAATATCGTCTTCGCCTGACCTCGTATACCTGAACCTGTCCTTGCCACTTCTTGTTGGAGACTTGGGCCAGATCTGCCACATCATCTTACTACTGCCTTATATTTCCGACAAAGAGCTTATTCAGACGTTGTACGCATCGGGCATTTATGTAGAACATAATTTGGATGCCACGTTCAAAAAATCGGTGGCGGATATATCGGTCAAACAATCACGTCTTCTTCAGATCAGCCAACAGAAGAAACACATTCCATCTCCGCCAATCACACCCGGCGAACAGTCATACTTAAGCTTCAAGTATAAGGAAATCGCCATTCGCAACTATCTAGTGAACTTAGCGGCTGCTGCAACGACCGCATATGAATATAAATTGAAGAGCGATGTCATAAAAAGAGACCTTCGACGACTGGGAAATGGCGACCGGAAAAAACTCTCCAAGGAAGAGAAGAAGAATCTTTGGGATGCAGTCCGAATGGACGTATTCAGAAGAGCTGGGTTGGAGGAATAGACGCGCCAGAATAAGAAAAGGCTCACAATTTGATGATGTGTTGAGGGCTATCGATGTTTCAAGGAGTTAAAATGGGAGAAACACTTACGATTCTAAGATTAACGACGTCTTCCTGATGTTTCTATTTGTTTCTTTGGGGTTAAAGTAACCATGTCTTGTAGGCAGCATGTGCCCGTTATATTTACGTATTAATGATTTCCAATGTAGCCCACCAGCTCAGTAACCTCTTCTCTTAGACTTGACCTTCTTATAATGCAGTTTACCTCCACTCTTGTGGACCTTCTGGATCTCAGAGTACTTCCGTCTGAAGTAGTCGGTGGTGGTATCGTCACGCAAGATCTCCTCGGCTATAGTTTTACCTCTGTTTTTCCTGGCCAAACGAGCAGAGTAAAATTCAGTGTTACCTTCCACAATAGTACCAGTCTGAAAGTACTTGGGGATTTCCCATTTTTCTTTCTTATAATGTCTTTTAGGGTCCAACACACTTCTGTTCTTTAAGATTAACAAGTCTCTTTTCAACTCAGGCGTGAGTTCAGGCTTTTTCATGTTGAACCAGTTATCACCCGAGTCAGTCTTCTCCACCTTCTTTGGCTTGCTGGTACTGGCGACAGGGTCATCCACCTTCACCACTAGCGAACGCAGACTTTTGTCATTGGTAGCCTTTAGCAAAGCTGCCTCAAGCCCAGACTCGATTTTTGGAAGACTTTCAATTTGCTTTTGGATCTTATCAAACTCACTAGCATCTTCTTCTTGTGCATTTGGTTTTGTTTCTTGTGCAAGGGCCTGGAATAGCTGATCTAGAGAGTTGTCTTCCAATTTAGAAGGAGCGACGTCGGTATTGGCGGTTTTAGCGGCAGCTTTCTTTCCTCCTTTTTTGCTTTTAGCCATTGTGTTGATATGAAATGTGGGGACCTGAAAATGAGATGAGCACTGGTTCTTCACGGATGATGTTGATGCAGCGATGGCCAGTGATGGAGTGCACATTGCCCCGCGCCTTACTTAAGGGCCGTAGAAACAGCAGTGTAATGGAGGCATTGAGAGGTGAATTTGATGTCAATGTTCAAGCAAGAATAAAAAAGAAAAAAAGCGAAAAGGCACTTTTTTCCCTCTGAGGGTATGCTTATTTTTTTCCTGTCGTAAAAAAAATCCGTTGTTCTAGGCCTCATTTTCAGTCAGCGGGAAAAATACCTGTCGTTTCGCGCCTTCAACTAGACACAATTCGAAGAAGGCAATGAAAACCACATCGGCCTTACTCGATTCCCTCTTTTAACAAAGCCTCATCGGTGGCATCCGGTTTGAACCCCGTGGTGTCACCCGAGAGGCCGAGTCGGATATTGGAATCTAGCAAGGCCTGGTTCACTGCCCAAAGACGCCTTTTTTCAGCTACTGCCGAGTTCAACTTGCGGGTAACGATCTTGTTGATCCTCGTGGCAGTAGCAAGAGTAGAACACAATGCCTCGTACGTCTGCTTCAGCGAAGCGTGCTTTCGAGGCCCGGCCTGTGGTGCACGCTGGTAGCTCTCAAGAATCTGGCGAGTATCTTTCTGGAACGGAGCAAGATCTGCGTTGTTCTGGACATCGTAAGCCGAGATGAGCTCGTCATCTTCATGGCCTTGTAGGTACTTCTTATACCGGAGCGAAGCCAAATCGAAGTGTCTTGTTTCAAGCGGCTGGTCGTAGAGCGCCTGCAACGAGTTGCGTTCGTCCAGCAAAACATCGACAAACTTTTTCAGAAACCACCATGGCACCCGGAGCTCATAGTCCTTATTCAAGAGTTGCGTGTATTGCTCATCAGACAATGTATCGATGTCCACGTGTGGAGGCATATCCACCTTTCCCTTCTCGCCGCGGAACCGCATGAGTGCAATCGCGTCCCGGTGCTGGTGCAAGTCATGGACTCCCTTGACGTGTTTTGCCAACGCGTCTGAGCGGGTGAAGTGTTTCTCGCATTCGGGGATCGGGCAGAAGTAAGGCTTTTCGCCCGTGTGGGTGCGGCAGTGTGAAATGAGCGCAAACCGCGATGGCTGTTCGACGTCGTATCGCAAGCATCCTTCCCAGAGACAGCTGTAGCGCACAGGCGCAGTAGATGTGGTTGGAGAGGGTTGAGCCAAGTGCTCGTTGCTGACGTGTGTCACGAGCGAAGCAAGTGATTGGAACCCTTCTTCCGGACAGTTGACCCATTTACAAGTGAAGTCGTCCGGTTGTTTCTTGTCGCGTTTCTGTTCCTGAGACATGGTGATGATTTCGAATGATTCCAAATGATTTGTCTTTCGTTTAGTGTTCCTTTTTGATCGTTTTTTGATGCTTTTTTGTTCAGTGTATGACTCCGACGTGGTATGGTTTAGTTCTTCTAAGCTTATTTATTCCTTCCTTCAATTCCTTCTGGGGGAAGATCTCAAGACGCTAGTTTCTTGTAGAGTACACCGGAGCGTGGATCCCACCACACTCGAGTCTGCGAATAATGTGCACCACGAATACCTCCAGAGTGCGAAAGACTGAAAAGACGACAGACCAAAGCGAGAGTGCGTCTTACGACAAAAGAAGTTGGAGGAGGTGCTGCAAAAAAAAAAGAGGGTATTTGCGAACATCCGCAAAAGTAAGAATACGTAGGGAGTTTTTCAAGAAAGTGAGAAAAGAAGAAGTGGTATTAACGGGGAAAAACTGAGGATTTTTCCAGGATTTTTCCTGGCACATTTTATGCGGCGCTTTTCTCAGTTTTTGCAGCCAAAAATGCCGACAAAAATTTTAAGGCTATTAGAAACTAGCAGAACACTGCATTTGGGGATGGAACGAGATAGAACTTGTTAGAAGGAGTTGATTAGCAGTGGAATTTTGATGACTCATAATACAAGCCTTATGGTTTTGAGAAGATCGACCATAATTCATTTAAAAGGCCGGATAAGAAAAGACGACTGTGCCGCTTACAATCCAAGCATGAGAGGGTGGGGTAGGGCCGTCGCCATGGCGGGAAGTTTCCATTTTTTCTATTTTGTCCTCAAGTTAATGGGATACCATTTCAATATGGAAATCTATATGGGTGTCCTGTTTAAAAGCTTGTGGACATCAATATGTGTATAGTGAAACCCTTGGAGGGGTTTAGGTCGCAGGAGGTATGAAATCTTTTGGACTCTCCGTTAATCAATCAACGGTTGAATCTGACGACCTTAAGGCCAATGTTTTGGTCAATCCACACGAGAGAATTTTGCTTTTTTATATATACACTTGATATGGGGCTAATTTCCGCTTTTTGAGCAGCTCACAGCCTTTTGCGGGTGGGAAAAATCATCTTCTGTGATTACTATGGTCCAGGAAAGCTTTTCGGGCCTTTTGGTGGCTCAAGAGACCTCACCCTGAATACCTGGGAAATCAAAAAGTAAGTGGATTTTGTGGGTGTAAATTCCGTCGATTTCTCGCCAACCTCGGACCCGAAAGATGACAATATCGAAATCTTGCCCTAAAAACTGGCTCAATATGAGTTTTCCAGAAGAATGAGTAACTTTTTATTACCAAGTTTGAATTAGCAGACTGGGCCATCACTTGCAAAAAGCGTGTTTGTCTCTGCTTCCTAGTCAGTGGGACCAGATGCCAAGTCGAGGTAAATCACATCCTTCACAGCTTTCATGGCGTCATCTAAAACAAGTTAACGAGTACTGTTTGAAAGTTGCCAGATGATTTTGTATAAAAAGAAAGCCCCCCTTTAAGAATCGACCGAGAACTACACTAATTACCCCACCCCCAGTTCCCATCAAGTTGACAACACCATATTGATTGGTTTTTGCTTGCGCAGAAAAAAGACTAGCGGCCCATGGAGACCTCAAAGAAATAAGAAGCCCTAGCCAGAATTCTCGTGTTTCTTATCATAAGCAAGAGAATTCCCGCAACCTTGGAGCCACAATCATTGGGCTCTAGATCAAATAGGTGAACCTGATAAAGAGCCCGTCAAGTTCCCAGAGGAATACTTCAATACTGACTCTATCAAACAAAATGGATCTTTCAGCTCTTTCCAAAGATCTCCTAAGTCTAGTGAAGTCAATGTATTCCTTACACACTTCCCTATGATCGCATCAATTCAACAATTTAGTCATTTGAAAGGCCACTACAATAATATTGGAGAAACCACATATATCCATCCCAACAACAAATCTCCAAATCTTTTCAATCCAGACTTGCGTATCCTCAGCACCTCATTATTCAATGTATGTATTACTTATCTATGTCTCCAACCGTCTACACTCAGAATATTAACCCACCAAGTCCTCGTCCAATCTGGCAGCAGGGTTGGTTTCTATGAAGTCCAAAGACACCTTGTGACCCAACAACTCTCTGATGTTGGACACACCGTACTTAATCATAGTTGGTCTCTCCAAGGAAAGACCCCATCCCAAAACACGGAGGTTGGATGGCAAGCCCATAGGGGCCAACATTTCTGGACGGAACATACCGGAGTTACCGATCTCCACCCACTTACCTAGACCCTTGTGGTAGGCAAAGATCTCCATGGATGGCTCGGTGTATGGGTTGTAGGCAGCCTTGAAACGCAATCCATCAACACCCATCTTGGAAAAGAAGTCCTCCATAAAGCCAATCAAGTCTCCCAACGTGATGTCGTATCCGGCAAGCACACCCTCCACCTGGTGGAATTCGGCCAAGTGCGTGGCATCGACAGCCTCGTTACGGAACACACGGTCGATGGAAAACAACCGGGTTGGCTTGGGGTCCTCGGCCAACTTCTTCAACATGGCTGCAGAGATGGCCGTGGTGTGTGTACGCAAAACCATACGGAGCGACTCCTCCTCCTTCCATGGGTATCTGTATCCAATGGACCCAAACTTACCGTCTTGGTGAACGGCCTTGATGTCGTTGAGGTACTGCTCGTCCTCGGGCTTTTTGGCCACCGCTGGGTCCTTTAAGTAGAAAGTGTCCTGCAAGTCACGAGCCGGGTGTTGTTGTGGCACAAACAACGTGTCGAAATTCCAGAATCCCGACTCCACGTACTGGTTAGCGGGCATTTCCGTGAATCCCATCAGGAAAAAGATCTGTCTAAACTCTTCACGCACCTTCATCAATGGGTGCAAAGCTCCCGATTGCGGGAAAGCACCCTCGGAGTTGAAGTTATATGGCTTGAACGCAGCGTCCTTCCAGCTACCGCTGGCCACCATTTCGGCGGTGATATCGGTCTCGTAATTGGTGATGGTCAAGGCAAACTTGCTGGCCTTCTCTACGCTGTAGCCCACAATCTTGGTCAACGAGATTAACTTACGTTTTTTCAATTCCGTCAACTCCTTCTTGTCGTCCAAAGCCCCAGTGCTTTTGATGGTCTTTAATTGGTCTACAACGGCATCTGCAGGCACCTCAGACACCTTGGCAACCAAGCGGTCGCCGTCCTTAGCAATCCATCCGTTTTTGAACGCTTTACCCTGACCCAATTTACCGACCTGGCCCAATTTCGTGTTGACATCGGCGATTTTCAACCCTTCGATGGATTTCATCACCTCGTCCAAAACTCTGATCTCGTGAGACCCGGAAACGAGAAACTCCTCAGCCTCAGCGGTCAAGACCCAGAAATCGCTCTCGATTTTCTTGAATTGGATCATTTCCTTGGCCCAAAGCGACGTCAAAGATGCTTGTAAAGTGTTGACATCGATGTTTTTGAACTCATCAAGGTCCAACGTGTTGGAGATGCTACCGTGAACATCGACGGCCTTTAAGATCTGTAAAGACAAGTCCGACATAGTGGTCTTTTTTATGATTTATGGCCTTGTGGGGAGGGGTTTTTGTTTTCCAAGAATTAACCGTGCTAATATGGTTCTCACGGGTATAGTGCACTTTCAGCCTGGTATGAGTAAATCAGTGAAGAACTTTTTTTCACTGGTCTGGGATGTACTATGGAGAGTGCGCGGTGGAGGTGCGCGCTAAGCGTAAAACTGGGGCCGCTCAGAGGTGGCCCGGATATGTTGGAGCATGTCGCTCAGGTGGTTGACCCCGATATAGTGAATTTTACCGGATGAGCGGGGCTCTCTTTTATCGATGTTACGGAAGGCAAAGAATCTAAATTTGGCGTGTGAATTGAGGGGTACCCAAAATTTAGAGGGTATGAAAACTCGGCGTCAGTTGCACCGCACGCCTGATTGTGAGACCATGTTCACTATTGGTGGGTCTGGCATATTACGGCAGACTCAAGAATTCGATGTGAGAATGTGAAGACAAAGGAAATCCGATGATAATAATTGCACAAGAACCGTGAAATAATTAATAATTCATGTTATTATAAGCAAGTTTTATGGAGTTTTGTCTAAATTTGGAACACTCGTGATTTTCGAAATTTCATTGTTTTCAAGATTAGAATGTTCATGCTTTCTGGAATAGCTTGATCAAACCGGTGGGGACTGTATGCATGATAGACTGGTCTTGTAAAGCACTGTCACCCAAATGGCCACATACGATGTTTATAGAGTGAGGAGCCAAATATGGCTGTTTCGGTCAGTATTAAGGTTTTTCTTTAGGAAATACACGTACGTCTGCTATGACAATGGGTACATAGATGTAGTATTTGTCACAATCAATGTTCTATGCAAGACGTACAACCAGGGCTTTAAGGGTACCAAAATTAGGTCATGATGAAAACTCACGCTAATCCTGGATATTATCCTATTCATGCAGATTTCCTAATGAAGCCCACGGAAAATTGGTATTGCTCGTGAAATTAGAATGGACATTGACTGCACCAATTAAGTCGTGCGCGCACCACATAACCAAGTTAATGTCTATTTTATCTCTATTTCAACATTTCTTTTTTCCCTTGATCAAGATAATGTTTCTATAGGCATGATTTCCTAAAGAAATCCCTCTGAATAATGGATATGTGAGGGTTTTCCAGTGTCTAAGAAACTTTAGCCAAAACAAATTGGGTATATTATTCTAGTCAAACCTTGCAGAAGATCAATAAAGGCCATTTAAATCGATATTCAAAAAATAAACCCAATTTTGTTTTTTGCTTAAGGTGGGGTTTACTGAAAGTTGCTGCATGATTTTTTACTTTTGTTTCTTTAATGTGTAACTCTCAAAATTTAAAAACTTTTATGAAGAATAGTATTTAACTCGGTGGTCCAATCATTTAATGAAATTTTATGAAATTTTATGATAAAGAAAAGTACATTCTAAACCTTTTTAAAGGAGTTTTCTTTTGATAACTATTTATTTTTAAAACAGCTTCCCATTAAAGTAATGTAGATTGGGCTACACAAATACAGTTTTTTTTTGAGCCCAAGTAGAAACAGTCCCAACACGGAGTGTTCAAAAGAAAAAGGGTGGTGTCATTGTACGGTTGTGCTGACAATAGATTAAGTACATAATCTCTTTGAGGATAGCCAATTATTATTTGTCAAAAGATACTCTTTGTGGAGAGGTGTACTCGGTGATCTTCCATTTCGACGAGGTTAAGTTATGTAAATTACACAGTGATTTTCTGAAGAGAAGTGAACTTGCACCCTTATTAATACTTCTCCGCGAATAAAAAAGCAGTGTCATTAATTCCCCAACCTGACAGTAACAGTATTAAGAGGAATTGGGCCATGGCAAATATTCTGTATAGTACGGGAATAAATATATTGGAGCATAAAGAGACAGGATTTGCCACTATGGTGGTTCCATAAAGCATGTATTGAATCCCGAGGAGCAATTAAAAGAAAAGTAATCTACCACATAGATCATTAAAGCCACGAAAAAATTGATATCTACGCACGCGAAACGAATCAATAAAATCAACTATTTCATTAATGTAGCCCACGCGAAAGTGCCTTTTCTGGACACCATGGGGAGCGGCCCTAGAACCTAAAGAGTCCCCGTGGTGTAAACCCGAACTGCCAATCATTGTTTCAGTTATTTCTAATAAATTCATTTTCCCAAAGTATTGGCATTGCTTTTACATGCTTGATGCCCTTTTATGAGGAGAGTAACTTGCAGCCATTTGACTGGGGCAGCCTTTTCCAGCAGTGGAGGCGAAAATAGAAGCGAAAAACTCAATTGGCCCACAATATCCTTAAGAAATAATTGGATTCTCGATTTTAAAGATTACCATCCACAAAACAAGAATTTACCAGGATCCTTTCTTGCCCATTTATTCATCTTTTTATCTCTTTTTCTTTCATCTGTTACCTTAATGTTAGTGTGCTCGAGGGTGGGGCCAGCGCCAGGGCCGCGGTCGGGTGAACTCCTCGCGGAAATCCGCGTGTTCCCGGAAGAAATCCGCTTGTTCATGGAAACAAACCGACACACACACGATGAGATCACATGACTAAAAACTACATTCCTAAGATAAATCGCAAGAAAGCCCGCAAAAGCCATGCTTTCTCCCCGTAGGACAAACCGGCAATTCTTACATTTCTTCCGTGGGCTCAATATAGAGCTATGGACCCACGGCCCACACCTCCACAACGGATAGGGTTTGCACCTTTTTTTGAACCCACAACGAGCCCACCGGTACGCCAGATAAATCCGGGTTGCTCTATAGCGAAGCCTGCTACCGGAACGGGCAGAAAAATACAAAATAGCGACCAGCAGGTGTGGTCACATGACCCACCGCTTTGAACCAAAAAAAGTGATAATTATCCGGGCGTTGCTTTACATAACAATTTGCTAAACATCAGCCAGAAAACACCAACAGAACAACCAAAAGAATAAAACAAGCAAAAAAGAACAACTTTCCATCAGCCGCGTCATTCATTTCCACCCGATTCCGTTGGTTGCTGTCAAACTTTATTCTTTATTTTACTGTACATCGGAGATTTGCCCCAAAAAATGCCCAAAAATAGCTAATACTCCGTGGACTGTATACAACCGAATCTTGGCGCGTTTTCATGCAGGCTTGCGCAGCCCTCTCTTTTGTTGCTCCACGGCTTGAGTGACCTACGGCTAAGGCTGTGTTGGAGGCATTTGCAGTATATAAGGGCCAGATATTTCCCCAAATGGATGGAAGTGTTTTATTATTAGAGCAATTATAGAAAAAGCCAAAACTTGTGCCCTTTCTTGTTTCCATCCCCTCGACAATTGTCAATTCGCCCTGATTTTATACCCCGAAATCAGTTCAAATCAATTTCCTTGAAAAAAAATACACCTATTACATAGACAAATATGGTTTGCGGAGACATTCTTAAGATAATCGTCGCCATCATCTTACCGCCATTGGGTGTGTTTCTTGAGGTTGGATGCTCGGGTGCTTTCTTCTTGAACATCATCTTGACCATTCTTGGTTACATCCCAGGTATCATCCATGCTCTTTACATCATCTTGACCAGATAGATGGCTACATATCTAGACATAATTAATGATAATATACGACTTCGATAGATGCTTTCTTGTTATGTATTTGAGTCAACATCTTAGGCACTTTGTTCATTCTTTTGAGATGGGACCCATTGCAGGCCCCATTGACCATGTACAGCTATTCTAAAAGTTGATTGGCTTGTCGAAAGTGGCCAAGGCAGCTTCCTTGAAGGCTTCAGACAAGGTTGGGTGAGCGTGACATGTTCTGGCAATGTCCTCAGTAGAGGCACCGTACTCCAAGGCCAAACCAGCCTCAGCAATCATCTCACCGGCGTTTGGACCAATGATGTGGGCACCCAAAACTCTTTGGGTCTCGGCATCGGCAAGGAACTTGACGAAACCGTCGGTGTCGAGGTTGGTCTTAGCTCTGGAGTTGGCAATGAATGGGAACTTACCAACCTTGTACTTGATACCATCAGCCTTCAATTGTTGTTCGTTGGCACCGACCCAAGCAACCTCTGGGTGGGTGTACATGACCGATGGGATGTTGCCGTAGTTGACGTGACCGTGACCGTGCTTCATGTACTCGGCGGCAGCAATACCTTCCTCCTCAGCCTTGTGGGCCAACATGGCACCGAAGGTGACATCTCCGATGACTCTGATGTGTGGCTTGGCGGTTCTGAACTGGGAGTCGATAACCAAACGTCCCTTGTCGTCTTGCTCCAAACCAATAGCCTCGTGGTTCAAGCCCTTGGTGAATGGACGTCTACCGATAGCAACCAACAAGACGTCGGCGTCGATGTCCTCGGTCTTGCCGGTCTTGACATCCTCAACACCAACCTTGACGTTGTCGCCCTCTCTGACACCCTTGGTAACCTTGGTGTTCAACTTGAACTTCAAGCCTTGCTTGGCCAACAACTTTTGGGTAGCCTTGGCAACCTCAGCGTCCATACCAGCACCGATGGAGTCCTGGAATTCAATGACGGTGACCTCAGAGCCCAATCTGGACCAGACAGAAGCCATCTCCAAACCGATGATACCACCACCAATGATGGCCAACTTCTTAGGAACCTCCTTCAAGGCCAAGGCACCGGTAGAAGAGACAATACGCTCCTCGTCGATTTCGATACCTGGGAATGGGGTTGGCTCGGAACCAGTGGCAATGGTGATGTTGTCAGCAGTAACCTGGTACTCCTCACCGTCAAGACCCTTGACGTTGACGGTCTTCTCGTCGGCGAAAGAACCGTAACCCTTCAAGTAGGTGACACCGTTCTTCTTGAAAAGCATCTCAATACCGGAAGTCAACCCAACAACAGCCTTGTCCTTGGCAGCCTGCAACTTGGAGACGTTGATGGAAACGTCACCGCCAATCTCAATACCTCTGTTGGCAGAGTCGTGCTTGATTTGGTGGTACAAGTGCGAGTTGTTCAAGAGGGCCTTGGATGGGATACACCCGACGTTAAGACAGGTACCACCAAGGCTACCACGGGACTCAATACAAGCGGTCTTGTAGTTGAGCTGGGCCAACTTAATGGCGTGCACGTAACCACCTGGACCTCCACCAATCACGACCGCATCGTAGTGGCCGGCCTTGGAAGAGTTGAATCTGACGAATTGTCTGATGTTAGATCTCAACATTCTGGTAATTTAATAAGTTAGTTTGAAGATAATCTTTGTTTGACTCGGTTTTTTTTTTTGGGGGTGCTCGGCCTTTTTCCTCCGGGCTGCGTGGTCGCGGAGGACTGCACGGGCCCTCATGCTCCGGGAGACGTTTTTGGGTGGAGGTGAGGAACAGACAATTGTGATTTGCCGCTGGAAATGTGGGAAAAAAACCGGTACAAGGGGGCATAAGGTAGGCGCCAAAGGGGATGAAAAAGAAGCGGGCGAAGTGCAAAAAGAGAGGGGTTAAAAGAAACGAGGCCTGTATTACTAGAATAGAGTCAGAATATTTCAACACATACTTAGTGGGGGAGAAAATATTGGGAGTAAATGTTTTTGTATTGCTGTCAAAGTGGTTGCGATTTTTTTATTTCGCGGCCGTAGCCACGGGGCCAGTGCGAGTGCGGGTGCGAGGGATGAAGTGGAAAAAATATTTGAGACAGCAAAGAATTGGCAAAGTATTGGTGCCGTTTATTCGTTATGGATTTATTTTGAAGTATGGAAAATGGTTTTGTATGGAGGGCTTACTGTATGGTTATGGTATTGAGGGGGTTGTTTGTGTAGAGATGGAGTTTTTTGACGTAATTGTGGCTGTGGTGTGCCAGATATGATATAAGGAGTGCATGTTCACGAATGTTCTTTATTAACACGATTAACCCGGGAAAGTTTTTGTCTTGTGAAAACAGGCTTGTTTATTGAAAAAGTAGTCAACTCGATGGGTGTGTCCCAGAAGGATGGGGCAAACAAGGTTTTGGTTCTTTTCTGAAAGGTCTATCTATGGGAGATGTTTGGTCGTGTGAAGAAGAAATAGACGATGAAAGTTTGGAGATTTGCATTTACCTTTTACCATGGAATATTTCTTGGATTCCGATTGTTCTTGTGAAATTATAGGTGACTTGGTATGTCAGTCTTGTGAGTGTGAATATTACTGAGAATATTACTCTGATACCAATGATGCCCTTCTCCACTACCCATCACGTATATAAAGGCATGCTCTTTTTTTATTTTCTGTTCGATTTTCAAATGTGCAACGGAGTCATGTGGCCAGCCATTTGGTTTGTGACCCTTCTCTAGTCCACAGGAAATCATAAGGAAAATCTGATGCCAGTATAAACCACAGTTCATGTTTAATAGCCCCACCACCAAAATCATATACTATAAATATCCTTCAAGAAATGCCCATGTTATAATAAAATAATCTATCATAAGGTATTCACGATATTGGTAAACAAAACTTGGAAACTGCAACTTAGAATAGAAAAATTATTAACAAAGCTATACAAAAAAGCAAAAAGACGTAATCTCGATTTTACCCATATAAATCATGTCGAGGCGCACGCGAGAGCATACTTATCATCTCTTTTTCAAATTGATACGTGTACGTTGATTTAAATTCGACGCATTTGTTTCCTGTTACACATACAACTAAATATAACGAAAATTACTCGGGTTGGCTGTTTGAGAAAATATAAGTCAATTTATATAAATAAAAGCGAAGTAATGCAATATACGTTGAGGCCTTCCTAACTAACAAAGTCCAAATACTGGGGCCAATCAAGAATTGTCAAGATTCAGAAGACCAGGTCAAAGACTCGGGAGAACGTATCTCAATGTTGACTTTCTGGGCCATACACCTGGTAGGCGTTTATTCTCATCTTAATGGCCGGCTTCTTCCAAACACTTTATTTTCATTCATTCATAATATCCTTCTATAAAATGTACCGCAACATCGTCTATAACATCGTCTGCAACATCGTCTATAACATCGTCTACAACATCAACTTCTCCATCTCACTTAAAACCCTCACATTCACGGCTTTGGCATCGTTAGACCCCTTCTTCAACTTCTTCACATAACCACGCATCTTCTTACAAACCTCCTGCTGGTCAAGATCCACCGAGGACCAGAACGCTTCACTTACCATACCTTCGCACGTGCTCCATGTATTGATGGTGTGAAACTTCAACTCCCAGTCCGTGGTCCCCAAAAGGTCCGTGTGTTCGCCCACGTTAGTGATGTACCGCGAAGAATAATCATACTTAGCCTTGTCCGTGACCTCGTTGAACACGGAATTTATCTTTGGCGAATGCACATGCAAGAAAAACGGGTCGGGTTCATGGATGTCTTGGTTTTCTTCAAAAAACTTCTTCACCAAATTCAGGGTATATTCGCCATTCTGGAACGGATCAAAGCGCGTATCGAGCCCCTGACCCGCAAGCCAGGCCCGCCACGAATTATGGAACTTCATCGCCAGGTGTGGGTCTCGCTGAACCATGGTGCTTTCATCGAAATAGAACTCGCCCGGTTCGTCGTCCTTTTCTCGCTCCAACCCTGTGAATTTGATTTCCCAGTCCGTGATATAGTACGGCTCATCCATTACGTGCAACGCAGGAACAAACGTTTCCCGGTCTCCCACCCCGAAAACACCCTGGAAAAGCAACGGGTAGTAGAACGAGTCGCCGTTTAAATTGTAGTATAGCGTCAACAACAAACTACGAAAATGCTCGCGCTTTGAAAACACCAACTGTCCCGACTCAATGCTGGTGAAGGGCGGAATGCCGTCTAAATCGTGGAACAAGATTTCCGAGTCCTTATCCCTGGCAATGTACAGCGCGAACGAGTCTTCATTCGGCAAACCGTTTCTCCGCACGGGCTCGCCCGGAACAAGCCGGATGATTTCATAGAAAAGTGGCGATGTGCCCTTGTGCCAATTGTCGGGCCAGAGAATGAACTTTTTCTTGAGGAACGGCTCGCTTTCAAGAAGTGTATCGACGTTTTTGATGGGAAAAGTGTCGGAATCAAGGTAGATGGTGTTGTCGAACGACGAAACAACAATGGAGATTATTTTCAACGGGAACCCGCTTGGCTTTAGATTAGCATACAATTCCGGTCCCAAGATTTCCTCGATCACCAAGCATTTACCACCCAACAGCGGCAAAAGCGTCTCACATAGCCGCTGGTCATAGTCGCTTTTGGCGTCCAATACGAGTTCAACCGGGAGCTCGGAGCCCATGTCGCGGAGCTGGATGAGTACATTTAGCGCCCCTATAATGTGGGTTTTACCGGCGGCCAACACAATTCCGTCGCCAGAATAAACCTCCATGGGCGGTACTGAGAGCGAACGAAGGAATGCCACGCATCCATCATGTTTTTCCTGCAAGTCCCTGAAATCCTGTGGCTTGATTTTCACCCTCCGTTTGGTCAATTCCGTCTTGCTTTTTGGCGGGACTGTCACCTCTTTGAGGCCATTCAGAAACACGGGTTTTCCCTTTGTAAGCACCCCAGCACCCGAGGCCATGTAATTCTTGGAGATGGTATCGAAGATGTTTTGGAAATAGTTTTTACGGTCGACGCCTAAAGAGTCCAAGTTCTCGATCTTTGATCGGAGCGTTTCATCAGTGGTATTCAGGAGAAAGTCCCTGATGATTTCGTTTTTGAGCAACTGTCCATTTTCTGCCAAGTATTGAGCCCGCAATTGTTCCTCCACCTTGAAAGATTTGACGTCTTGGGAGAATTGAAACCCCGTAGCGTCTTGCCGTAAAGAGTCCTCTAATTCCTTCTTTAGGGCAAGGGTGAATTCCGCGGTATGTTGCTTGCGTATGTCGTCTTCCACGCTTTTGAGAAACTGTCCATCGGGGTCCCGGAGCTGTTGGGAAACAAGATCCTTTAGACCGGTTTTAGACACGGGCAGCTGATTTGCCTGGTCGACTATTTCTTTTAAAGCCGGATTTTCATTAACCCACAGGGCACTAAGCACATAGTATTCGGTGGGAAGGTCGAGTGTCCAGGCCAACGGGGTGAATATAACATCCAGTAAACTGAGCACATCGGCAGTGAATATCACGTATAAAGACACCACAGTCAAGATCAGTGCAGTGGCTAAAAGAGCACTTTTGAATTTCTTGGACAACATGTGCACATACCCAGCCTGATGACAAAAAAGGCAAAGAACAAGGTAATTTTCAAAAAGCTTACGCACACCCAAAAGAGAAAATATAGGATGCACTAGACAAAATAGGGAAATTTGGGGGCGTCAACCTGATAGTCTTATATGGAATTTGCAGTACAGAGATGTGAGAAATGGTGTTTCTTCGCTGCGGAATATATTACGAGATTCGGCACGCCACCTTGCATGGCATAATCTTTTTTCAGATCAATGCACCCTTCGGATCAATGAACAAGTGTATGGCGCACGCGCTGCAGGTGGGTGTACCGGAATGGGCCTTGTTGTGCCCAAGGCTTAGAGCCTCACCGAGGTGGAGCATAGCCCGAGGTGCACACCGGACCGGAGAACCAGCCATGAATACCGCAGGGTGGGTGATACACCCATTTAGTCATATACTGTTGGAGTTTTTTGTTTGGAAATACAAAGGGAGTTGGTACCGACCCCTCGGGGAGCGGACTATATGCAGTACACATGCACATAAGCGGACGCCCACACGTTGGTTTACAACAATGTGTAGACTCCTGTGCCGGTCAATTTCGAAGGAAGGCTTACCCACGGTCATTGTTTCCACGAGCTATAAATTGGCAAAAACGGTGGATTGCTAAAACGCTAGATTCGATTAGTGCAGGCGGGTTTCACCGTTTTAGCTGACTTAGAAGCCACCAATCTACTAATGTAATTAGTATTTAGCTCTTATAAATGATGATTTGTCGAGCAGAGTCCACTGTATTAACTACCAACCATGGCCGCCCACACTCGTTGAAACCACACTACCAGTTAAAATCGCTAGTTACGTAAAACCCAGAAGTTGATATAATAAGACGCTATGAAACATAACCACTCTATAGTCCCTAAACATGGATCTAGTGCCTAACCCGTGACACTCAGTTTTCTCGTGTGTGACATCCAAACACGCCCAAACGATTACCCAGAATCCTGGCGTGCATGATTGTAAAAGTATGTAAACATGCTTCTGAACCTTGCAGATCCCACGGGGGGTCGATGTTCTAGTGCAAAGGCGCAATATCAATCTCACCGAACAAACCACGATGATTCATCCCCCCAGAATTATGGATTATTCACTTCCGCAAGCGGTCACACTCGTTGAGCAGATAAATTCCAAGGAGATAGGCCATGCGTGTGACCACCAAGTCCACCGCCATTTGAATGGAGTCCTTGGCCAAGTCCACCTTCAGACCATCCACCTCTTGCCAGTTGACGGGGATCTCTCCAATAGGAACCCTCTGCAATTCGGCCAACAAAAGAATCTCCACGTCGAAGATCCACCTCTCGGTGTGCATGTGAGGGAAGATCATGCCAGCCGCCTTGCGGTTGAACATCTTGAACCCACACTGGGTATCCTGGACGTTGCGGATGCCAAAAATATACACCAACACATGAAGTCCATACATCAAGAGATTCCGTATGAAGGAGCGCTTCACCACGGCGTCGGTGTTGATCATGTGGGCACGCGAGCCGATGGCCACGCCAGGCCCCAGGTTTATCGTGGCCATGTATGCGGCCAATTTCTCCACGTCGCTGAATTGAGTGGCTCCGTCGGCGTCGGCAAATAGCAAAAGATTGCCTCTTCCATGTAAGATTCCGTGTGCCACAGCACCTCCTTTACCTCTATTTGCCGTTAATGTCACCACCTTCAATACATGAGGCGCAAGTCCTAGCCGAGTGGCCTCGGAAAGCGCAAACGCGCCGGTGCCGTCTTTGCTGGCATCGTCCACAATCAAAATCTCGTATTTGCCGGAGTAATTGCCTTCTAAATGGACCACGGCGTCGTCAAGCATCTTGCGCAAACGCGCCGTTTCATTATAGCTGGGCACGACGACAGAAAGCTCGATTTCCGCCGAGCTTTTGGGGCCGGGGAGTTTTCCTTCGAGGGATTTCGACGAAATCCGGGGCGGGAGACTGTGTATGGCGCCTTTCCCGTCGTTTGTCATGTACTTTGTCTCGGCCTCGGTCTCGGCACGTGGAGAGTGCTTCAAGAACACTAACATGCCGTAGAGAACCGCTAGAAGCGTGGCAAAAACAGCCACGAGAAACGCAACGGCCATTCCTAGATCTCAATCTAACACTCTTATAGGGACAATTTCTTTTTCGGGGCCAAAACGTGTGGATGGCCGTCCTTTCTTTGTGGAGGTTTTTTTTTCACCCACGTAAAGTACGTCACTCTCATTTTGAAACTCGTCAACTTGATCGTGGTGTGCATATAGCCCGGGGTCTGAGTGAGGAGAACGGCGATAAAGCTGTGCTACTGGGCCTTTTTAGAGGATCGTGCGTGGCGATAGTAGGAGAGGTAGTATACGTTATTTAAAATCGGGGGATTGCTTTTATCGGGGACGAAATCAGGTACGTTTGGTGGCGTGACAAAAAAGAACGTGATTCCGACAACGGCGGTATCTGCAGGACAGGACGTTTATTTGGACTGGGTCGGCGAGAAACGCGTAGCACGTGTTTCTGTTTTTGGATAGAGATTGTTACGATAGTCGGGCGTTTGATTATATGAAAGGTATCGGGGATGCATCAAAGAAGTTGTCCCCATGACAATATTTTTTATCAAGAAAAGTCTCAGAATATTGCAGGTGAGACGTTTTTACCCCTATGGGAAGGGTCACTACAGGGTATTGGTGAAAAGTAGCGATTCACGAAACGAAGTAGCGCCGAAGTAGGGAAAGTAGCGTCGCTACCGTCACTACAAATAAATACTAGTACTTGGGGTTTTCTGGAATGGCTACTCTTGGTTTTTCGTCGTAGGTTTGTGAAAACAAAAACAGGGAAATCGCAAAGGATCTTTCCAGTGTTTAGCACAATCACAACTAAAAACCAACGGAAAACCGTGCAGATAGTTCCGTGGAATGCAATGACTTTTTTGATGGCCAACCACTGGCAGGTGCGAAAATGTTATAATTTCGAACTTGGAATGACTATGCCGATATGGGCACAGTGTTTCTGAATAGATTTTGACATTTAACTCGTATGATGAAGAAATATCAGATTGTTCACAACGTGTTGTAGACATCCATCTCTTGGAAGATGAGGAACACCCACTCGAGATAGTAGATTCTTGTTATGCTACAAAAAAATATACCTACATATATTTCATATCAGAATAAGGTTCTAAATTCAAGCTGAGACTTCTAATTTTCACTTTCGGGATGCTAAGACAAGACCGAAGTAAGGATAGACTATAGTACCACATGCTTGGTCACCTGCAAATATGGAAGGTTGAGTAAGCTAATAAACATTGGTGACCTACCGAATAGAAGTCTTATCTGCCGTCGTTCGAAATTCCTCCGGCATAAAAGTAGTAAGTAGCGGTAAAAGTATTGTGAAATACCTCCAAACCACCATCGCTACTGTCGCTACTTACTACAAGTGAATACTAGTACCCGCGAAATTCGGGCAAG
Source organism: Metschnikowia sp. JCM 33374 (assembly GCA_005406065.1). Lineage (NCBI taxonomy): Eukaryota > Fungi > Ascomycota > Pichiomycetes > Serinales > Metschnikowiaceae > Metschnikowia > Metschnikowia sp. JCM 33374. Next base: position 68,141 of record BIMT01000061.1, read on the forward strand.
TATTATAAAAGTGGCGAAATAGTAGCGAAAATAGCGACGGCTAACAACACTGGTTTGATGTGCTTTCTGTCTTTTTTTTTCTTGCTTTTTTGGAAAGTTAAATTTCAATTTTTAATGTCACGCGAGGTTTCATTAAAACCAGCGGTGCATTCACTTTTTGCATCCTTCTTGGTGGAAATGTGTGGAGTTGAATACTGCTAAGGAAGCGATATGGGTCAGGATATTACCCAGTTATAACGATACGTCCTACGTCACCGAAATCAAATCTACAAACTTTTTATCAACATGAAGGTGGAAAGCCGTGTAAGTGTTTACAGAAATTGTCTGGGCCTTAGAAGACAATTGTCACAGGCAGAAAGCGACATTCTGTCCACCCTATAAATTGCTCTAGGTAAACCTATAATCGAACCCAACACCGGACGAAAACACACAAGAAAACACTCAAGAAAACACACAAGAATACACACAAAGTAAGGTAGAGGGTGGGTTGTTATCATTCTATGTGGCGAATTCTCCCCTGAATCCTTATTGAATACAAGGATAGCAATGGTGAAGCTTCCATCTGGAAGTATAAACATACGTGTGTATTGTAAACCAAAAAGGGAAGTATTCACTCTTTTCAAATGTACATAATTAGTTATCGGGGAGGGGTGGCCATCATTAGACTAAGGCGTTATTTCAAATATGGGAAGGAACAATTCTCAAATACAGTCAAAAGTGCTTGCTAAACATAGCAAGGATCGATTCCTGGATATAGCAAAAGAGAACCATTGCCCTAGGTCTATCTTTTCACACTATGCTGAAAAGAATTTGCCAGCGTGACGTCCGTCTTTCACACTGTTTAGCACGATTGTAGCTTTGGCTCCAGTAGACGGGCCACCTTACTAAGTCCCTCGTCAAAGACCTTAGAAGAACCTTCGGAATCCCCCTGGCGGCTTATAGAGACTTAGGATTCTCATCGAAAAGGTTTAGAAACGTGTTGAAGTCCATCCGAGCCAATCATACGACATCTTCCTTCATTTAGTCCATACCACTCTTGACAAGAAAATTCAGGAAAATATCCAGGATACGATACTCCTTATTGAGGTCCCACCACTGCCCAAAATCACTCGTTTCGTCTTGTATCATATGATTAGGTTATGTATTTTTTTTCTTTTTTCTTCTTTTCTCTCTGTTCCATGTTATCACATTGTCCCCATTCACTTGGACGCAAACTTGGTCACCCGGTTATTAAGACACCGGGCATTGTTAAGGAAAATCTCCACAAGCTCCTCAAACCGAATTGTGTCGGAGCCATCCCGGATACGGTCAAATCCTCGGAAAATCTGGAACGTGTCGATCTCAAGCTCCAACTCGTAGGACTTGTCATTTTCCACCACGGACCGGCCGGCCTTGTTCCGATTGGTTTTCGGCGACGACACCTCGGTGAAATCAAACCGCGTCACCGTGGGCGCGTGCGAGTATGAAGACCGTTTCTTGCCCCGCTGCATCGAGGACTTGTTTTTCTTCATAATCGGCTCAATACTTTCGTCACTGACGGGAAATTCAATCAGAAGAGAAAGACGGAGGTCGTACATCGAAGACGGGTTGTGGATGTGGAGGTCCGACACCCGCTGTTTCAGAATGGCCACGTACCGCGGAGGCGTGAGCAGGTTATCCTTGGAAATGCGGATTCTTTTTGGTTTTTCGTTCCGTTCGGTGATCTGGTAAAAGTAGTCGGTGTTGTTGGACTCCGTGAGCGAAAACTTGCGCCTTGGTTTGGAGGCATCTTTGCGGGCAATGTCTGCGTAGCTTTTCTCCAACTCCTCAAGGAAATTCTTCATCTCCGACCACCCCGCCTCATGTACGCCCACCTCGAACCGCGTGTGGCCGGTGGCAGTGAAGATACATTCGGTTGAGACACCAAGATCAATGCGCGAGCCGGATTCTTTGTTGACAATGGTGCCGAATTTGAGCTCGAGCTCAACGTATTGCCTGTTTTCAAGCAGGATTTCCACGAAATTCGCATAGAGCCACTCGGCAATAGTGCGCACCGTGGATTGCGGAGGAATCACTCCAGTAATCAGGCACTCAAGGTCCGTCAGCGTCATGGATTCGTGATTAAACACCGGCTTCAGCGAGAGAGCCGCCGCCTCGCCTGTCTTGGGAGCAAATGCCGCAGCCGCGGCCTCGATGTGGTGACTATTGGTGGAGTGACCCTGTTGTGAGGGAGGGATCCATTCCTGGGCCCAAATGGGCGGCGCAGCATACCTGCGGGGCTTTTTCTTCTCTGCCTTGAGTTTCTGGAGCTTCTCCAATTCGTTTCCGAGGAAAGCAGCTCTACCTCCCGGGGCTTTTGTGTCGCTTCCCCTGGGTTTATGGTAGCGTTTATGGGGTTTGTTGTTTTCTGCCGTCGAAGGCTCATTTTTGGCGCCCGAGGTCCCGGTTTTGTCCTCTGACTCCGCCTTTTTGGCCTGCGAGCGCTGAGATTCCGCCTCTTCTTCCAAACTGGCAGCAGCCAACTCACGGTCGATGTCAGCGGCATCTGCATCAACGTCATCGTCATCATCGTCATCACCGATGTCTGCCGCCACAGAAGAGTCGGGGTTTTGCCCGATTTCAGAAGCGTTACTATCACGGCGACCTACCACCGCCTTGGCTGCATTTCCCGGGGTCTCATTGAGCAAATTATTGATGGATTGCCGATGGTGAAGCTCAGGTAATGAAGGCCTCAGCCCACGTGACTCGGTGTCATCTCTATCGACATCGCTAACTCGGGAAGTATCGGGGGTATCGTCCTGCGGAGAGTCGCCATTGAGAATGGAGCCCACGTTCATTTTGTATGGGTGGTTGTTTTGGGTGTACGTCGTAGAGTGTTTGAGGGGAAAGTTCGGGAATACTCCAAGGATGATTTGGAGTGACGTGTTTCAGAGTGAAACAATCCTGATGCAAATGTGAAGCAACAGAGGCGCGCAAAAATGCGGACTCCCGGACTCGGTGTGGGGGCTGCATGCGATGGCCATCGATGCGTGGCGCAAGAAACCTAGACACCAATATAGTGAGACCCCGCGACATGCAGTGTGCCCCTTAATTCCGAAGATGCGCCCCCGAACAATGCATGGTTAATAGTTATGACTGTTGGTAGATATTGAGTTTTGCGAAGAAGATTTGGAATCCATTTCATAAGTTATTCGAAATAAGACCGCATTTCAGATCCGAATACGGGCTGGAAAGTATTGGGATTTGGGGATTTCTGAAATTGACTTGAAAAATATTTGATCCCCTTACTAAATTAATAGATATCTCTGAAAAAACTGATTCATGAGTGATCCCAAAAGGAACGCCCGAATTACGTGTAGATTGAACTCAGAGTAACGGAAAGACCGCCAGCTCCATGTTCAAGGGTACCACAATAAAGTTTACTTAAAAACAACTTGCGAGGGACGCTTTTTAGGCTAAGGAGGCAAAGAAAACAGGTCCTCAAACGCACTTAAAGCAATACTACTCGCTAGTTTTAGTCTAACGAATGTTTAAACGTTTCTTATATTTTAGCCCAGAATTTATGAGGTTGTTCAAGGAAACAAGGAGAAATCCTCTACCACAGAGTGGAACTTCGAACTGCTGGTGCTCGAAGTTGTTGTGTTCACATGGAACTACGTATCAACTGTTAGCAGTATCCTCAAAGTTTTCTTGGAACCCACGATGGAGTTGCAACATGATACTGAATAGGCATGGAAAATGACCATTTCTTATCTCTGCCAAATCAAGAAAAGAGCTTGATGCGTGTAAGTCAGAAAAACTGCACGGGAAAACTCTTTGATCGCTTAGGACTAAAGGAGGCCTCGAAAAAGAAGGGTTCAGAAATTCATAACCCTCACATCAGTCGCATCTCCTGCTATTCCCACCTCCATCAAAGTGAAGGCTATCTGGATATTAAGTGATGCTGGCGACATGAGTTTGGAATGAAAGCTTCCCAAGGTGATTGTGTGTGGGAGCAAGGTACTAGCCCAAGCAAGTATTCAGAACTCCCCAACTAAGCCTTCCTTGGAATGGTGACCAAGATACGCATGCTGGAATTACACTCATTACTGAGGCGTCAGGGTCATTGATGGAAGACAGAGTTGCAGGATGTCCTAATCACGCATATTCCCGAGAAGCCAAGAAAGCTGTCGTTCAATGGACTCATTTAAATTCCAAATACCAAGAAAAGTATTTGATATTCGCGCAATACCTGAAATAAATCCGGCCACCCCTAAAAACCCTGGTTATAACTTCCAGTGGTTATGAGTAAGCAGTAGTTAGTGAATAGCAACATAACATCATCCACATGCGGTTAAGTCACACCTCAGTTGGCCCAACTCGAGGTGCATTTTACATAAAATTGAGGGACTCAGAATCAACTTCTAGCAAATTCTCAACCTCAAATTAGTGTCCATTTCTCAACGTAAAATACACAGTGGCACATAGTAATTGCAACGATCCAAACAACCAAGCCTTTGCAGAGCCCGAACTCTAAAAGCAGAAACTCAAAATTGTTATCTTGTAAATCAAAATCCCCCAAGTATTATTCCAAGAGGGGTAGCAATTACTGACTGTGCCGACTGTGAGACAAAGTATCAAAAAACTTTAGTTATTGAATGACCAGCCCATTTGGGTGATCTTTCACTGTGTCACCGAATCTAATTGATTTTAGGGGTTTTTTCGTCTTGCTGGAGCATATTTGATAGGAAAATAAAAAGCATTGCCTCATCGGGTTGCTTCGCCTTTGTCACACTCTTACACAGCAAAGGCCCAATGTGAATACAGCTGCTTGACAAAAAACCAAAACATTTGAAATATTGCTGTTGAAACCACGCGCAAGGCACACTGCGGCCGGTGTTACCGAGTATAAATTGGGTGAAAAGCCCCAAGTCTTCTTTCTGGTAGTTTATCAGACCACTTGAGTAACAATGAAATCCTACTTCTCAATACTCTTCACCGCCCTTTCTATTTCTTTACTCGCCTTGGGTTTCGAAGATTTGCCAGCTTCCGCAAGTATTAGGTTTACCGCCCAAATCCCACCGATATACGATGAAACCCTCCAAGATCTTATTTTCAACTCCAAGTGGTTGGACCCAGAGGAGTTCGGTGTTTCCCAAGCATCTTCGTTCGCAGATACCAAGAAGGCAGGCGAAAGAATCAGTCGGGCCATTGTCCAGTTGAAGTCCTTTATCAACGATTCTCTTTTTGATGAGGCGCGGTTTGATACAGCCTCAGAAAATCTTGCTACCGATCTCAGCCAGATCGAGCAGTTAGCCGGAGGACCGGTCGATAAAGACACGGTACTCGGAAAGCAGTTGATTTATGCTCGGTTTGTGTTTGAGACGATGGTGGATGCATCGCTCGCTTTAAAGCTCTATGAGTCCGTACCCACCCCAGAAAATATCTTGCTTAGCCGGATGTTCCACCTCAATGTGAAAATTTTGGCTCTTTTTAATGATCAGGGCAGCATTGATACTACGATTGAGCGGTATGAACAAACTGTCACTGGATTTTGGAAGAACATCTTGTTCTGCAAGCACACCTTTTTTAGTTTGACCGGAATCTCTGTAGACGACCGATTGGTTTTCCGAAGTCAGGTCAATCAGGCAGTGGCCGTCATCCTGATTTTATGGAAACAGGTGGGGAGAGAGAAAAGATATACTTGACCGATATGGCTCGTCTGTGCGTATATGCTATTTTCACTTTTATTTTTATAACCTCTTGTGTGTTTGCTATTAGTGTCATGATCTAGAAATAGCGGGGATTTTTGAATCAGGTTGGCATAGGTAATCCCGACTAGGGGGGCTCTACTTCACATTGGGTAAACGCGTGTCAACACACTGTGAATTTGATTACTTTGACAATGTGAGACTGTAATTAAATCTGATAGTGCCAATTTACATGTTTTTGTTCACTTTTTATCAAAAGCATCCCAATTTGTAGTCAAGGGTAAAACCTAAATGTCTATAAGCACGCGGTTGTGTTGTGATTTTGGTGATTCCCGCGATCGTGAAAGATCTCCCAATTCAGTATAGAATTTGGCGAACCACCATTTAACAACGAAATGTGTGATTTTTCACTTGAAAATTTTTTTTTGCTTTTTGTTATTCCACCTTCTTTCTCTTAGTGCCAACGGGAAATTATATTATCTTGAGTAATCGGAAGTCCTTATTAAGGAGTATGGACAGTCCTGGAAACGGTAATTCATATTCCTGGGCGTTTTAGCCGGTAGCGGAGATGTGGTGCACACTAATGAGCTGGGATAAAATCCATTGACTTCCTTGTTAGCTGAATTGAAAACGGCAAAAAAAGATTTGGACAGATTTCCGCACTTTGGCATTGTGAGAAAGAATTACAAACAATTCAAGTTCGTCAGCAAACCCAATGGTCCCATCAGCGTGTGTTTCTCTTGGATAGGAAGACCCCTCACTGGGATACTTGGAAAATTAGGTTCTGATCTGTCATCGTAGACATATAACGGATTATTTCTGTTGATCACATGATACTCGAAACCTAATTCTTGTAAAGAAGATAGGCCCATAAACCAAATTTGTATATGTCATCAGCATATACAACATGGTTTAGAACAAATAAATTAAACCAAAAAGAATGGCCTTTGAGTCTGAAGTACTTGAATCTTTGAAAAACATGTCGGAAACCTTCCATTTAGACGTATAATAATAGTAGTTGAGACCGAAGACGACCGTCGTCCTTATAATACGATGTCTAGAAGTATAGAAGAAAAGACAAGAATCCCGATCAAATATGAGGTGGATTTGACTAACAAAATTGCCAGACCTTACTTCCTCGACCTATTACACTCGTATCAAAAGGTTGCGGTAGAACAGAAACAAACAAAAACGAAGTTGTATTGGCGCATATGATCTAGATTTCATTCCTTAATTCTTCAAAAGAGATCTAATATAATGGAGAGGCATAAGTTCATGGAGAGGTTTACCCGACGATAGAAGAAAGTGGGTGGAGTATCGGAGAGATGTACTGCAATTTTCCTATGACCACATCGATAAATCGTATGGGAAGTATTAGACAAGTATCGTGCGTTGGATAATTCTATTTTCTATTCTGAAAGATGCAGCGAAAACTTTCAAATGTGTCCTGAAGATAACATTGATTAAGACGTGGACTTAGAGCCAATTGTCAGTCACAACGATGACGATTCTACTCTTCAAGTGCAATGGTATAAAACACAATTAAGCTTTGCCTAAAAAAGAGATTGGAATATTACCAACTGAATTTTCCAAGTGCATCAAATATGACGTCATATTTCGTTACCAAGAATTCCGAGTTGCTGTGTGAAATTGTCCAATTTCTGGGTAAAAATGACCCAGGAATAATTGAGACTGATAGCTTTCAGTACAAGTGTTTATTCTGCGGAAAGGAAAACACTGGCAATATTCTCGGCCTTTAAACTTGATGATCTTACCCGTACGTTCACTTAATACTGGCACTTTACCTTTCCCAAAAAGCGGTATATAGTGAACACTCGAGAGTTTTATTATACTTGTTAATATCGTCTCGAGTACACTATACACATGGAAATATCATCTGCTCAAATTATAAACATGTTTAAGATTGCGAAAAACCAGAAAGGCAAATGGCATGGATCGCTCCACACTCATACAATCAGAATAAAACCCAGGTGTGGGAAATTCAGGTTACTCAAAATAATGACCACTCCCGAAAAATCTAATATTCATTGCGAAAATACCTTTAATGGCGATCTTCAATGAATTTGTCTTCGATATATTTCCATGCCTAATTTAATACACAATGTGACAGGATCACACAATAAAGAAGACCCGATGACAAGACACGGGGCTAACACATAGTTGTTTCCACGATAATAACCTCATTTCATTCCTATGATACTGAGATAGGTGATTCCATTTGGCAAGATAATTTAAACACGTGCTAGGCTTCAAATAGCAGGATGGGTGGGAGCATTTATTTGTTAAAGACTGACAAACTTCTGCATGGTCCATATTTACTTTCCCCCTAGGATACCTCCCAAAAGCAGGCTCTCTCAATCACAGATGTGGTAAGAAACATTCATTAATGAAAGAAAATTTGCATGGAAAGATTTAAAATCCCTTCCCCAAGCAACGGATTGGAACCTGCAATAAAATAATCCAAGAAATTGCCATCACTGGAAAAAATTCAGAATAGCATTCTATTTCATGTCCCACCCATGGAAATAATGAAAGCACCAAAGACCGCAGGCTTCGTCTTGTGTGACCAGAGTACATACCAAGACGGGAACCTAGAACATCATGTATGAAATTCAGTAGACGGATTCCTCCAGGTACACCGCAACAAAACATCACGTGTTTCATCAGAGCATTACAGACATAGCCTGGGGTCACGAGCGGGAAAATGCTTTTCCACAAAAAGTTTCCCGAACCAAACCAGCAGTCAGACTGCCCTGAACGAGAAATGGGAAATCTTCTCTGATGCCTATAAAAGAGAGTCACCATGCTGTCTATGCCAAGGACTGCCTGGAAGAAACTGCCCCTAAATGAGACTTGCATTGATACCACTCACAGTTGGGCTTTTGTGGCCACTGGTGGTACTTGCAATGCCACCAAGCTATCTTAAAGCTCCAATCATCCCTAACTATCCCCCACAAACCGACCTTCCCGTACAGATTACACCCATAGACGGCCAAACGCTCGACGGTCTCATTGAGGCCGCCAGACGCTTAAAGGAAAACGAGCAAAGTTTACGCGCGGGCATCCCCTTGAGCTCCTTTGAAGATGTAGGGCACCAACTCCAACACTTCATCTTGCAGTTGAAATCTTTCATCATGGAGTCGTATTTTGATACCTTCAGATTTGGTATTATGAAAAACCAACTTGCCAAGACCATTTCCGAAATATCATTCCTTGGCGGGAACCTCGTCCACGGCACCGGGGATGTAGCCCAACAATACAGCTTTGCTCTAGTCTTATTTGACACCATGTGTGAAGCTTACTACGCTTTAAAGTTCTACGACCACGTGGAGCAGCCCTCGCAATACCTCCTTAACAGGATCATTGATATAAATGTGAGGATATTGAGACTATTCAATTCTCATGGCAGACTTGATACTGACGTTGAAGCATACGAGGAGAAGGTGAGTGAATATCACAACAGCATTTGGTTCTGGAGGAGAGCTTTTCTTCGTTTGGAGGGCGTTTCCCAAGAAGATCGGGCCTATTTCATAAACCAGGCGTCCCGGGCAGTGGCAACCCTAAATATATTATGGTTACAGGTCGAAAAAAACAATAATTATGGGTGATGAGAGACTTTTGATGGAGAGATCGGGATAGGTTTCAGAGGTTTTTGGGTACTTTATTTGAATTTGCAGACAGTAATGAATCTGTATAATCGGTGAATATCACTTTGGAATACTAATGGGGCTAGGGAGTTTAGGATTGGCTTCCGCCTTGTAGAAAACCTGCTATGTGAATCACACGTGGAAGCTTTATAGTGATGTGTGATTTTTATGAGAAGATTTAATTCTGCGGAAGAGGAAATTGGGTGGAGTAATAAAATTACATTCTTAATTGTTTGAATAGTTTATGTATTCCATGTAACACAAAATCAGGTAGTGATAAGGAGGAGCAATTTTTAATTTTCCCAGCTGCTTCTTCAAAGAAATCCCTAAATATTAGGCTGAGCACGTATCTTTGTTTGTCTTGAGGAATTCCTGGATTTGTAATCGTGGAAAGATTTCCGTGGCATATTCGCGTGAGGCGCTGCCCATGTCACCAATTTCATAAATAGGCATCGAAAGTAGTACCATAGCCTCATGCCCCTCAAAGAATATCTGCCAAGGACACACCAGGCTTGATGAAATTGTAGTTTATAAGCAAGCTGAAACACATCTACTAGGCTCCCTCTTTTTTCATAACCAACAAGCAAGTGTGTCATGAGATTTCCATTCTTTGTTGTTGCTATGACTACCAGTATTCTTACGCCAATTCTTGCAGTTGGAAATCAATCAATTTGGAATCAATCAATTTGGAATCAATCAAGTTGGAATCAATCAAGTTGGAATCCATCGGCAGAAAAACCCCCAAGGCACATTCGGGTCTTGTATTTTACACGCAGAGACCCCATCGCCGCAGATCCAAACCCAGAAACAGCATATTTGGCAAGGAGAGCTTCGCCATGGGCGCAGAAAGATCCTTTACCTGACTCACCCATAAAAAATAAGATTATGGATGAGCTGCTTGAGTGGTTCATTGTGCAATTAAAGACATTTATCCAGGAATCCCATTTCGACACGTTTCGATTTGGCGTTATGGTGGGAAAACTCACCCAAGACCTTCACGATATAGTGGCTTTAGGTGGGCCACAGATTGATTGGAATAACCTAGTGTTGCAGAAGTATGACCATGCCAATTACATGTTCAAAGCAATGGTGGATGCATTACATGCTTTGGAATTCTACCAGCCCGTTTCTATACCAGAAAACTACCTCCTCAGTCGGATGATCGATGCAAATGTGCGAATCTTGGCGTTGTTGGATTCCCAAGGTTTCATCGATACTGAAGTCAATGGCTACGCAAGAAAAGTCTCTGAACTAAATAATCTTTTCGCGTATTGGAAACACAGTTTTCTAGATTTGACTGGGGCCGATGACGTCAACGTGTATACAGTGATGATCGAGACACGCTTCCGAGAACGAAAGGGTTTGTACAGTGAGTAGGCGTTCATGGGTCGGGAACTTCCGTTACCTGGGTATTTAGTGAATACAGAACATCACGACAATTTCAACATATCAGGATGTTCGGGCGTTTGCACCATCAGTAGAACGTGGCACAGAGAACAATGGAGAAAGCAGAAATAAACTAGGCTTTATTACACAAGAAAAGGCAAACCGTGGAAAGGTGGTGGTTTGTTTTTCGAACTGTTTTTTTGAGTGTGTGTTTTACAGTTTCAGCTGGTCTGTTTTTGATACCAGGTACTTGAGAAAATGAGGACAGATGTGGTGAAGAAGAGTTCGTATCTGATTGTGACATTTAGTTTATTGCTTGTGGGGTTTCTGTGATTATTACTTAAAATATTTCCATCAAAATCGTCATAGCGTTATCTTAAAGGCCATTTTTGGTGATTCCACTGATATCCTGTGTAGAATAATACTACCCTTGTTTTTAGCTGCCGATAAATCACCCGACATATTTATCAACTGTTAGGAAGCAGGTGAACGCTAAAAACTAGCATTATGTTCGGTGGTCAGAATTCACTCCCCTTCGCCATGCGATATGCGTGATGGGTGTTACCTTTGCAAGTTCCACCCGGGAGATTTGTCCTCTCCAGTTCTTGAAACTAACCCGGTTGCCTTACTATCGAATGAGATTTGCGAGTTAGGTGATTTTACCACATAACTGAACTGGCATTTTTCCAAACGCCGTAAGCGCGGTAGGTTTTAGGGGACAAATACAATTAGAGGAAATATTAAATCTCGCAAAGTCACAACGACACGTGTAAAACTCCGGTATAACACGGGTGACCAGGGTGACCCAAGGCGACCTCCCTAAATATCCTGGAATAGATAATTTAGGGAACAAACGTGCGTGCTCCATCCAATATGGTAAACTTCGATTACCCATAAAACAACAAGTAAAATTTTCACCTCTTATCCAGTCAGTATTTCCCGTTTGTTGGAATTTAACAAACCGGGAAATCTGAATCCAAAGTGGCGTTTGGGAAGAAAAAAAGTGAAATAAGGTTCCAGTCTATGGTGCTGAACAAGTCCCCTCAAAACTTGGTTTCACGGAAAATTCGCTTTTCCAATGGTGGGGACCTGCTCCTTTCTTTATGCTTCAAAACTGTAAACAAATTCTGTGGTTTTCTGGAATGATTACAGGTTGAAATAACGAAAAAAAGGAATAAAGAACCCCAGTCACACTTTTGGTAATTTCCAGGTGTAACTATATCCTATTATCGTACTAAATGGGGCTGAGCTCATGGAAAGAAAACCCACATTCCTCCCGAACATGACGGCTGAGTTTACCGCTATGAACTAATAGTCTATGTCTCTCCAAATATATATCATTCGTGATCCGGAACCCTCAGTTTTCTTTTTCATATTGAGAAGTACCAAAAATGAGAATCTTGTTAGTTTTCTTCGTCATTAGTTGTTTTTCTGCCCATGTCTTGTGGCCTGTTTTGAGTGGGGGTGAAGAAGTGATTCCCACGTCTGTAGGTGACGCCAAACGCTTAAATCAAGAACGCTTAAATCAAGAACGTTTAAATCAGGTTTTGTTTTCCAGCCAAGATAGCAAATCAAATGGAAAGAGAAGGTTTAGATCACCAAAAACAAGAGAGGCGGAAAATTTAATCGAAGAAGTCTTTCTGAAAATGCAGCAATTCACACGTACCGTTCCCTTCAATGCCACTGGATTTCGGCTTCTTGAAGAAGAAATAGCTCATCAACTTATGAATATTGAGAATTTCATCCACAGCCACGGCATCCCAATTGAGAACCTTGTGAAAAAACTTGCTTTTCTAGACTACGTTTACCAACAATTGGTTGCTGCTGTCCGCGATTTACAGATCTATAAGTTTAATGGCACGACGGCGGAGTTCTTGGTATATACCATGATAGACCTCAATGCTAGACTCTTATGGATGTTTGACTCCAGTGGAAATCTTGACAAGAACATTTCACAGTATGCCCACAAGCTCATTTCGTTCGGACACAGTATGAACCGTATAAGTGAAGACTTTCAAGCATTGCTGGGTCTTTCGCAGTACACAAAGTGGTTGTTCACGGGAGAGAAAAGGAAAGCCCAAGAAAACATCGAATTTTTATGGGACCAGGTCCCGAAAAGCCAAAGAAATGTGGTTTAGGAGGGCCACTGGTCATGTTTACCAAGTATTCCGATATGTGGCTTCCAAGAGAATTTTATCAAAATACGCCACGCCCCACTGTTGGATATGATACTGAGAATCAATGCCACGTGGTGGCGTTTTATTCGTTTAATAAAACCACCTATCCTTTTTAAAAGACAGCAAACAATTGGTCCTTCAAAGGTGAGACAGCACATGTAGTACCGTATAAGAATGGAATGATATACAAGGTTTACGTAGAGCGCCAAATGTTGCATTTTGACACACCCTCGGAATCTTACATTGCAGCTTCCCGAAATGCGGTATACTTATATGACGATGGTCACAATTTATCATGCGGTACGGCAATTAACCATCGGCGCCTTCCGTAGGAAGTTATTTCTGAATGTGAAAAATACCCGCATGGCTAATATTTGGTTTTCAGACAATGGTTATTACTGAAACACCAGTATTTGAGTATTTAAAGAGGGCTATGTAGAGAGAAAGGAAGTTTATACCCAAAGTTCAGGCGTATCCCTTGTGAGCTGAATGTGAGCAGACTTTCAAATAACAAATATCTTCATAATGTTTAATACAAAACGTAATTGCTAAAAACGTTTGCTCCTTACCATTTATGTTTTAAACGGACCATGGGAACACATTGAAGAGACCACCCAAATCATAGGAAACATTTAACTGCAGAGTCTTTTTCCTCGGAAGGTGCTTTGGCTGGCCATAATAAATTGACCAAGCCACAGCTCTTTTCTTCCCGCTTCTTCCCTTTTCTAAGAATAAAACAGAAACACTTGGTGAAATTTGCCTTGGAAATTTTCCTTGGAAATATTGCTTAGAATATCCTAGCAATGATGAGCAATACCTCAATGATTATTTTCCCGGCAGATATAGGGTCATGTGGTTCTGCTCTTCCCCAAAGAAGTGGCAAGATTTGTATATATATCGTATAAACCAACGCATAATCATTTTCGAATACTCTACTCCTGCCCCTATGAACTTAATAGCTACTTTCGTGACACTTACCCTTCTTAGCCTCGGGTCCCCTTTCTCCAATGATAAAAATGACCTTGGAAGATTTAACATTACCATACCATCCATCACCCATCCATTTGAACCCAACGACAGCACGACTCTAGCCGCCGCCATCCCCACCTCGACCTCAAGAATATCCATGCCCAACACTAGCCCCGAACCCCCCGAATTCAACCAAACCAAAGAAGTCCAGGATCTTTTGGAATGCTGGTTTGGCCACTTGAAGTCGTTTATCCATGAATCACACTTTGATACGTTCCTGTTCATCCCCGCAGCAGAAATACTTAGTGATGGTCTTGGGGGCATTGTGAGTTTGGCTGGGGAAGTGCTTTACCGGAACGCAATACTATCCCAACAGCTTGCCTTCATCAAAACAGTATACAACACCATGGTACTTGCGTCTGCGGGGTTGCAATTCTATGAAAATGTGGGGATTTCCGAAAATTACTTGCTCAGCTGCATGCTAGATCTCAACGTGAGGCTATTGGGGCTCTGCAACTCCCAGGGAATGCTAGACACCCTGATACTTGGTTATCCAGAAAGGATACTTATCATATGGAACACACTAACGTACTGGAAGCGGAGCTTTGGGGAACTACATGGAGTATCGGACCATATCCGAAAACTATTTGACGACCAGACTGTCAATGCAGAGGAACGTTTATTGAAGATATGGGGCCAGATTCCGAAACGGTAGCAGCGAGTTTTCTTGGAGGTAGGGAAATTGAACCAATGGCTGTGAACAGCGTTAGGGTTCTTGTTACCATATAGGAAAATTATACAGCAACGTGTTTGAGGATTCTATAGGCTTACTTATTATGGACATATACTTGAAAGGTTTACAGGTTTCGTTTGGCGTGTGGCCTTCTCAATAGATACTGCAAATCGTTTTCCAACATATTCTATTTCATGTACATCTTGGTCTCTGGCATGGAATCAATAAATGCCAAGACCTTATGGAAGTTTCATATACGTACTTCTTCCCATCAAATTTGGATATGTTTTGCTTAAGATTTCCTGGGTTTACATGGAATCCCTATATACACGAGGTGTTGCCTGTCTTGAGTAGTACAATTGTGGGGTTCAGAAAACCCTTCAAAGATAATCCGATCACAGTAAGCTGTTCTACTACGCCACTTTCGCTTGTCTTTAACAAGGTGGAGCGTTTTTTTTTTCCGTTGAAAGAAAGCGAGATCATGCTTTGCAAAGGTATGGTACAGGGCCCCTTCCGATGGGGCTGTACGGTGTTTGTTCTCAGAAAACTACTGTTTCAGAAAATTCCCACTAGTGATTTGCGTGAACACAGCCTTCAGCGGGTAGACAAGTTAATGACTAAACTTCTCATGGTTGGTCATTTGTCTTGCCCAGCAAGAATCAGGAGAAGATTCTTAGCTTAATATATAGTGCTCACTTGGACACCCGCAGAGGCAAGCTATTTCTCAAACACCCTACTCTTCACCCCATTCTTCAAACACCCCATTCTTCAAACACCCCATTCGTCAATATCACCAGCCAACAAACAACATCCATATTAAATATGCAGCTCCGTTCGGTGTTGTTCCGGTTTGCCTTTGTCTTTTTCTCGCTTCCTCTACCAAGTGCCTTTCCGAACGCGATACCTCGTATTAACAAACACGATATTGAAGCTTTCGCCACAGCCGGAGAAAATCCGCAAAGCGTTTCTCTTCCGTATAACGAAACCAAAGACATCGAAGACCTAATTCGAAGCTTTATTTGCCGGTTAAAAGAATTCGTTTCTGACACCTACTTCGATGTACGTCAGTTTGAAACGGCCATGAAGCCCCTCGGGAAGGACTTTGACCAGATCACCAGTTTGGCCCTTCGGTATACAAAACGAAATGCCGTTCTTTCCAGACATCTTCGTTTCGCCACAGACTTCTTTCGCGTCATGGAGTTGGCCACCGACGAATTAAAGCAATATAGCGATTCCGGCTCCATCGAAGAAAGCTTGGTGTACCGAATGGTTGACTTGAACGTTCGTGTTCTTGGAATGTTCAATTCTTATGGTTTTCTTGACCGTGAGATGGAAGATTATGCGGATAAGCTCTTTGACTTTTGGGCCTATATGCGACGGTTAAAACTCCACTTCAGGTTCTTGCACCATGTGCCAGTGTGCATCCAAAGTGTGTTTGCAGAAGAAGCCAGCCAAGCAGAAGATATCATAGAAAAGTTATGGACTGAAGTTTCTGAATCGGAGTATTAAGGTGGTTTTTATTTTTAATCCCAAAGATGTTTCTTTATAGAGTTTTTCTTTCTCTTTTTTCAGATATCTCCTGTTTGTTCACAGCATTACCACGCCAACTCTGGATATTAATTGCAGTGAATTGAAATCCCCTGGATGCATTAGTCGATATGGGGGTGTTTTCTGTGACGTGAAACAGCCAGGATTTCACTTGCGGACTGTGGAAATCGAGTTCATCCAAATGGGTATTTACCCACGCGACGCTTGCAAGCTTGAGTGGGAATTTCCCAAACCATCAACGTGTACGCAAGAGAGTAGCAGTTTTTAGATGACTTAGGCAATTATCATATGGATGGAAATAGTCGCTCCCAGCGTGCGTGGATTCTAGCTGCATGATAAGAGGTACGCATTTAAGAATCATCTTGTCTCTTTTGGTTTGTTTCCGAGGAAATGTGATGATAACATTGCTCTTTTCCAACAAATGCGTACAAATTCTCCTTTCCATGATCAGTGTCCGGGTACGGTTAATGCTTTATATGTTTGTTTCCATAAACCGACACGTAGAGCTCGTAACTGAGATTTCAGCAAGTTGAAATTTCAAAAGGGGCTTTTGCAGCATTCGGCCATGCTCCGGCGAGGGATCTGTGGGGCACTCCCTCTTGATCGATAAGTACCAGAAGACACTTCACCTCAAGAAGCACAGCATTCATTCTTATCAAAGCATTAATCCTCCGGCTTTTCAGCATCAAGAGTAAACCCGATATTGCCAGTGCGTTATATGGCGAAGGCTGGAATCGTATTTAGAATTGATCTGTTCTTTTCCGCACGCAGTAAACTTGAAGCAAAACCAATTCAATCGCCCCTTTTGAATCATTAGTCACTTCCAGATATTGCAAATATTGTATTGTCTCTATATCGCTCGCTTTGTCCGGTGTAGATCCAAATAAAACGAATAGACACCCGACTCTTGACCGGAGAACCACTCACTTGGGCTCCAACAAGAGCCAAAGTGTTCAAGCACCGGAACCCAACCCAAATCCGTTTCAAAGCGAGCTTGCACCTTCATGGAACGATAACAAAGGAATAAATGACGTGATTAGTCAAAAAGGTTCATTTCCACAGAATATTTCGACACTCTAGAATTCGAAATGGCCATCTAGAACCTCAGCTAGGTCCTTGCAGGTATCGCATCTTTAGCAGGTAATTATATCCGTGACAACCCAGTGTTTCTTCACCACCTTAGCTTTTCATGAAGTATGTTCCCGGACCTAACTCTTTTCCATACCAACCTTGAACCGCTATAACCACTCCATTTGCAGTGAAGTAAGCTTAATTCGCTGTGTAATTGAGTTGAATATCCGGCTTTTTGCAATGTCCAATTCTCGTGGTACCCTTAATCGGAAAAAGGATGATTTTGGCACAAGTGTAGGTGTTAACTGCTCTTCAGAGGCGTGAGAACTATGACTTGGTGCATGAGACAGCTGTTTTTCACCCAAACGATCCATGCTCAGCAAAAGATTGCACTCCTTTGCAGAGAAGTTCTTCAATTTGCTGATTTGTCTGTTTAAGAATGAGTTGGTTGAACTGACAGTTATGTGCAGCAATAATTTCTGTAAGATTGGTTATATTTTGAATTATTTCTCCGCCAAAACCCATCCAACCATCGGGTATTCTTTTGCTGTCGAAGTTTTCATACCCTGTTTTTCTTTTGAATAATGAACCCACTTGAGAAACAGATTGGTAGAGTGTGCCCTATGGTCTATGTTTACCGCCCCATTGCAGATGCTTTGGGTTTGAAAACTTTGACATATTTCTGACTCCAAGAATTTTCAAATGTATACCATTGTGAGGCTCAAACAATGACGACGATACTTCACCACTCTTATCAATGCATCTGCGGGTATATTTTTTTTTTAGTGCCCCGTATTGAAGACTCTTGTAGAGAAAAGTCGTGTTTAAATAAACCCCTCTTTCCAATAAAGAATCCTTTGACAATTGTTGTCTTCACATCTGTCAAACTTATTCCAGAAAAAATGTGTTTCATGGGCTTTCAACAGTGAAAAAAGTTCCCAACCATCTCATTTTTTCAAGGTTGTAACCAACATCTTCCATGGAACAAGTGCAGTCAAAACAGCCCGGCTCAGCTGAATATCAGAAAGCACTCGACTTGAATCTTCTTATGGATAAAACAAAAAAACAAGTATCTGCTATATGACAAGTACACAGCTTGGGGTACCGAGCTATTTGGAATTCACCGAAATCCGCCACGACTTCACTCACAAGCCCAAGTTCTTATTCAATCTCCTCTGCACTGCATCGATAAACTCTTCGGTAGTTACGTAGGCAGACCGTTCGGTTTTTCCCTGTGATAGAGCCAAGTCCTTGGTCATGATCCCATCCTTAGATACTGTGTCAAGAACAGCGTTTTCCAAAGCCTGGCCAAACTTGACTACTTCAGGCGTATTATCCAACTTGCCTCTCTGAATCAAACCCCTGGTCCAAGCAAAAATGGAAGCAATCGAGTTTGTGGATGTCTCTTTTCCTTGTTGATGCTGCCTGTAATGCCGGGTGACAGTTCCGTGAGCAGCTTCCGCCTCAAACGCCTTCCCGTCTGGTGTCATAAGCACCGAAGTCATGAGCCCCAACGAGCCAAAGCCCTGCGCCACAATATCCGACTGTACGTCACCGTCATAGTTTTTCATGGCAATTATAAAGCCGCCTCGAGACTTCAACATCTGCGCCACCATATCGTCAATCAACCTGTGCTCATACCAGATCCCTGCAGCCTCAAAAGCGGCCCTATACTTAGTCTCGTAGATGTGCTCGAATATATCCTTGAACCTGCCGTCGTACTTCTTCAAAATGGTGTTTTTGGTGGACATGAACAAATTGATTTTCCGGACCAAAGCAAATTCAAACGAAGATTCGGCAAAGTTTTTGATTGATTCGTCAGTGTTGTACATGGCCAATCCAACTCCGGGGCCAGTATAGTCATATACAGGATATTCTTGTTGGGGGCCGCCGTCCTCGGGCGTAAATACTAGCGATAACTTTCCCGCCTGTGGAATCACCAAGTCGGTGGCCTTATACTGGTCTCCAAACGCGTGTCTACCTATAATGATGGGTTTTTCCCATTGAGGCACGATCCGTGGGATGTTATCGATCACGATCGGTTCGCGGAACACGGTGCCGCCCAAAATATTACGTAAAGTGCCGTTGGGGGAAAGCCACATTTGTTTGAGGTTGAATTCCTTTACACGCGCCTCATCGGGGGTGATGGTGGCACACTTGACTCCGACACCATACTTCAAAATCGCCTCTGCTGCGTCGATAGTCACCTTATCGTCAGTTGCATCACGATACTGGATGCCCAAGTCGTAGTACTTGAGGTCGATATCCAAATAGGGAAAAATGAGTTTATCCTTGATGAATTGCCAGATGATACGCGTCATTTCGTCGCCATCCATATCGACAATGGGTGATTCGACCTTGATCTTTGCAGCCATTTTCTGTGGAAAGCGTGCGACAGTGATACAGGGGCTGATAAGCTCCTTGACTTTTTGTTATTTAATTTTTTTGATTTGTTTGATTATCCCTTGATCTTTCTTGTTCTTTTTTCTTCTTTTTTGTTCTTCTTTCTTTTTCCGTTACCCAATTTATACTCTTGAAATACAAGCGTGTAATGGGATTGGTCAAAGATTTCAAAGATTTGTCAGTGTGAAAGGACAAGTTTTTGTGGGGGCGGCCTCTTTTATATACGCCCCGCGTTTTCCAGGGATCCCCGGTTTGGGGCGGTGAGGGTGTGCAAATTACCCCAGAGTCACGGGGCCAACGTCAACCCCGCGCGGGCCAGGCACTGTTTGAGCAAATTGGGGCAGTTATAATTCTGGCACTGGAGGTGGGAATCACCGATTCAAAGTTTTTTTTGCGGTTTTTTTGTTTTGTTTTGATTTTTTTGATTTAGGTTTGGTTCCTGATAAATTCGATTTCAACGGGGTTTTCGAGATTCTTGGTATCTTTGGGGTTTGGTGAGCTGATGGTGGAAATGAGTATTGGGCCTGGTTGTGGTTGTTTTTGCTAGACGTTACTCCTTGTCTTGTTCTCCCATTCGGTGGTTTTTTCTCCTTCTTTTCCTTCTTTTTGATTCTATTTTGATATTCCATAAAAACACCCCGGTTTTGTTTATAGAACAATAATATACTCTGGACTCTCCCATCCCACTTATTTAATGGCCTCGGTGGTGATTGTCGAGCCTCTTCAGAACAGACTTCCTTTTTCGGTAATACTCGCTAAGTGTAAATACCTCAGCCTCGTATTTTGGCCATTTTACACCACCAATGGCCTTTTCCTTCGGCGTATTTCTCATGGTCCTGTCTCCAGGGAGTTGTATCCTGTGGGCACTTGGGTGGCTAATTAAATTCCCAACTACACCCCTGGTATTGATTATGGCTGCGTGATCATAATCTGGCACCTTGATTCTCTTAATTTGGCAATATTGACTAAACACTCAACCAAAATTATCAACTCAAAGTCGTCAATATCAGATGTCAAGGATGTACTTGATTTGAAACGTGCCTTTTCTCATATGGTTTGCCTGAGAAAAGTGATTCTCCGTATTCCAGGAAGCACACTAATCGTTTTCCAAAACAATGCATGATAGGAGAAGAAACCTGCTAAAATCGACGAAAACTAAACATCTTCAAAATAACATCCTTGCAATTTCACATTTCTTAAACTCCAGCAAAAGGCAGATTCCCATTCAATCCTTCACGTGACCAGCGGCGCAGTTCCGATCCCATACAATGTTCGCTCCAACCTTTTTTTTTTGTTTATTTCACAATAATTATACTTTAGAACTTTCTTTAACTCTTAATTTTAAATAGCGTAGTATTTTCTAACCAAAAATTTATGATATATACTTTTTTTCAAAGCATCATCATATTTTATTAATTGGTGGTCAATTTTCTTGCCCCCAAAAAAAATACGGTTGAAAATGAGACGTTGGGGCCCGCAACTGGCGTGGTGCTCTCGCCAGGGTATTACCCGGCTCGCGAAAACTGGAAACCTTTATAAGCAGATTTTTTCCCCATCGTACTCTTCTCCAACCAAAACATCTTTTGTTTCCAAAACATCAGAAAATGTATGTGAACCCAAAGTGTTTGTGATGATAACCTTACTCAGCTCACTCAGAGTTTAGACGATGCTGATAAATTTTCCTAATCCAACAATTATATCTGACAACATTATATCTCATGTTTTTAAACTTTGTTACTAACATTGACCAGAATCCACCAAGGTTAACCTGAACCATCCCCCTTTTTTTTTTTTTTTTTTTTTCTGTTTTTTTTCTTATCCTTCTCTTTTCTCATCCTTCTCTTTTCATACCCTTCTCTTAAGTTTTCCCTCTTTTTGGCCTTTATACTGGACTCTTTGGCCTGAGCGCTTCGATCTCGGAGGTTTGCGGAACCAAGTACTGTGGCACCTGCTTCAGGCACCCGTTATTGTTGATTGACTTGTATTTCACCAAAGAGTTTGAGTGTAGTTGCATCTCGTAGCTGACCGGATCAAAGTTGTCCACCAACACATCGGGCAGCATAATGACCCATCCCTTGCGGATCTTGACTGGTAATCTGTATCCTGTCTTGCATGGGATGATGTGTAATCGCCTGTTTGAGTTGGAAAAGTTTTCCGCTACTCTGTAGATGGCCTCGGGAACTGCGTTATTATACCCTTTGTCTCCTGGAGACTTCTGATCCATCTGGAGATCGGTATCGATGTTGCAGTGGATCAAATCTGTATCGGTGGAACGCCTGACTGTGCCCGTGATGCACATCCAACAATGCCATTGTTTCCTACTCAAAAGAGACTGGCAGTTGCCATTGACCGGGTCGTTGTAGAAGCCGTCGTTCTGGCCAGTAGGAAAGTAGGGGCTGTTCTCGTCGACGGGTACAAATACCAACTCTTCTGACCTCCGGAACTTCTTGTTCCACTTATCGCCATTGAGCAACGCGGTCAATTGCTTGATGTTGGCCGTGGTTGTCCAAATGAAAAGAAATCCAGGCTTTGCGCAGAGCTTGTAGAGCGGCAACAGGTTGAGCAACGGAAGCAAGAACTGGTTCTCCACTAGCGCTCCGATCATGATCACATCAAACTGGAGTGCGTATTGATTCACCCACCGGTTGAGTGTGGGCACAATCTGGTTGGTGTCTACATGAACACCATATGGCTTCGTACAATGTGATGCCACCTGGTGTGCCTTTAATTCTTTCAACTTCTGCAATTTCGGATACCCTTCAGTGGGCCGAACAATGTTGCGGATGTATTGCGTGGAGAGCGCACGCGTGTGGAGGTAGTTGTTCAGGTAATCGTTCTCGATCGGCCGCTGGCGTTTGGTGCCCTGCACGCCCAGTTCCAGGGTGTGAGCAGAACTCAGCGCCAGCGGGAGCCGCCGCCGCTCACGTGACCGGTTACTTCCAGCGGTGGATGTGCTTGCTGAAGACGACGATTTGGTGTTATTACCGTGGCGGGAATATGTGTACATTTTGGGATTTTTGGAGGTATTTGGGGGTTTTTGGGGGTTTTGGAGTTTTTTGTGAGATTCTTATGGAGATTCTTAGCAAGATTCTATGAAACTGTGAGATATCAGCTAATACTCTTCACCGAGCTTGGCTGCGGATAGTTAAATTTCTGGGGATAAAAACTGCTCAGAAGCGGCTGTTTGTAAAACGGTAAAGAAAAAAGATATTACTTTAAGACACATTAAGAGATTCGGCTGTCTTTTTGTAACAAAGAAAGAAAGTGTGGGGTGCTGCAAAAACGAAGCACACAGAAAAGCCCCTGAAACGGCGGTGTGTGAGGTGTGTTTCACCGTGGGTGTGTCTGGTGCAAGAGGGTGCTTTTCGAAAGCCATCTGAAACGCCAACAGTGACACTTTGGATGTGCGACTTCGCGTGCGGTGCATTCACGAGAGGCGAAGAAAGAAGCACCACATTTTAGTTGATCTGTGTCTAATCTTTTCCCGTTTGAGCTTTTTTCCTTTTCAGTTTTTTGCCTCTTTGGGATTTTCTTTAGTGAGATCTGGAACTTTGTGGGGATCACCTTGACGCATTCACGTGCTCTCAAACTCGACAGCTTGAAGACCCCAGTGCGAAGTTTTGGCAATGTCCCTGACGACTGGGCTGGTGCGGGAATTCACGAACGAACACTAAAAACGGTGGAAAAGTGATGACAAACAAGTCAAAAGAATTTTCTTTATGCTGAATTTTGAGTTATCCCGAGAAAATGTTCAGCGTTTTCGGCTTTCACCCCATTTCTGATCATTACTTGGGTATTAATTGGGTATTAATTGGGTATTAATTGGGGATTATTTGGGGATTACTTGGGCTAGGTAATATAGGGCCTGGGCAACTTGACGGCCCTCCTCTCGGCCCGCGCAACGCACGACATTTTGCACCCATTATATTCTTCAGTGGTTGGTAGTCAAGAACACAAACTTCAACCACAAAAAACAAAAACTTACTACAGGAAAGGAAAAGAAAAGAAAGAAAAAGAAAATACCCCCGCAGAAAGAACTAAAAACCAACTTCTATCCAAAGGCACCCCCACAGATGTTGACCCAACGAACGCACAGTTAACATCGGGATCGAAACCGCAGCAAATGCCCTTCGCAAGTTTCTTAATAGCGGAGACTCTCACGTCGATTGTACGGCCATCTTATCCACCATCAACTCGGAACTCCAGATGGAATCTGAGTCGGAAACCGTGCAATCTATCGTGCAAAATTTCTTGGAGTCGGATCTTCTCAGCTCTGCGTGTGAAGTTTGGAACCAAGAAAAGCTACCCCTGGGCCTTGAGCTGGAGATCCTGGATCTTTTCAATTTGGTCACACAGACTATCTTCGAAGGGTGTGGCGATTTGACGTCGGGGCTCCAATACCGAGACAGCCATACCAATGAACTTATTTGTCTGTTCTATCACAAGCTCTATAAGGCAGCGCTTGAATCAAATGCCCCGAGATTGGCCAGTGAGACAAATATCGCCATATCCGAGAAACTAGTGGAAGCACTTGCAAAGAACCAAACATTTGTCTTGTCTTTTTTCGACCATCATGGCTGCTTCCTTCCTTACGTGTTTTTCGTCCAACATATCCGCGTGTTCTTCGGTCAGGTGGCACATTGTTTGACCTTGTGCAAGGACGACCAGTGTTTGCAATTGTACATTCGGGACAACTTGGCGCTACTTGTGAAGAAGGTCACCTGGGGTGATATGGCCAGCTTATGGGAACAGGAGAACGCTTGGAAACTCCTCTTCTTTTGTGAAGTTCTACAGGGCAACCCCATTAATGAGCTGTCTCTTTTGCTCTTTGACCTGTTTCTTCATTCTATTGACTCGTGGAAGGTGTTATTCGAGGTATGTCTTTACTTCTTGAACATGGTGTCTCACAACCCGCTGATTGACTCCATCATTGCCGAGGCAGCGGACACACGAATGGTGTTGGTGATGAAGAATTCCATAAAAGACCCTCTCACCGAGCAAGAGGAGCTTGTTGTGTGGGACTTCATTTGTAAAGTGTTGGAGTGCAAAAGTTTCGATTTAATCATGGGGCTCTTCTACGATGCTTCGGTGGGACGTGACCAGACTCACCAAGATCACGTCCTCAGAAAGTTCCGCACCAACGCACACAAATTGATGTCGACGGATGCATGGTTTGTCGAGACCTTCACCAACTGTTTCCCTGATTTCTGCAAAATGGCCATCCCCACGCGACACTGCAATGTTGAGTGGAGTCCAAGAAAATCCCTCTCGTGTTTCTTTATCTCAGGAATCCACCGTTTCCTCTCCAACTCGTTGATCACGAACCGGTTCATCTATTCCGTCACAATCCATCTCTTGACTTTTGACTGTTGCGAAGTCAACTCGCACCCATTGATGATCATCGATCTGCTTGCTGAGCTCCTTGAGTCTGTCGATGAACAAAAATTCAGAGAAGCTAAAGATAGCATGGCAGAAACAGATGGCGCGAGCCAAACATTGAGAACACACCTTCGTATGCAATCTGCGCCAGATATTGAAGATGTTGAGCGGCCTTTATCGAACGAAGAAAAGCTCAGATTCAAGAACGAGGGCATGCGCCAAAACTTTTACTTGCTAGAGGCAATTCTGGCCACACTCTACGCGGCAATTAAGGCCAAGCATATAACATTTTGGCAAAACAATGGTTCCACTAGTGCAAGCCGGTCAGGATGGGTATCTGGTACCCTTACCTCTACCTCAGCCCACGCTCAAGCTCCAGCCCAACTGTCCCTGAATTATGACGAAGAGTTCGTAGAGGATGGAGCTCAAGATGCAGAAATGTGATCTCCTCTGTTGGATTCTAGTAGAGCGTTGCCGTCAGATGAAAGGCTCGAGTTCGTGGTTTACTACGCATATTTGCCGGTTACTTGTTTGTCTCTGTTGGTTTTACCTTATGGTTTTTTTATTGATTGGCTCGACTGAAAAAAGTGGTGGTGCTACATGAATAATCTCCAAAAGTGTCGTTTATTAATCTAGTGCTCGAAGTTTTCAATGTTATGCTTTTGAGAGGGCGGTTCATGCCTTGTAAGATCTAGTGCCAAAGTCAGATCTGAAGATAGCATCGCCTTCAGAATAACCTCTGCCCAAACCAAAGCCGACACCGACCCAGACAGGGAAAGATCTTCTCTTGAAGAACAAAACGGATGCTAAAACACCTCCGCCAAAACCCAAAGCGGTCTTGATCATGGTGTTGGACAAAACGACATCCCACTGTCAGTTAGTATATTGGTTCGGTGATTTCTCACGCATCATGGAAATGCGTTGGGGTGAATCTGAATCTGAAACGAGAAACGCCCATCTCGTCCTTCTACTCCAGTTCTTGTTGGAAATTTTTCGATAAAAAGACTTCAAACTAGGAAAAATCACATTATTTGTGGTCCTTTGGAAACATGTTCGCATGGAATACAGGAAAAAAGCAATCTGTGCCATCTGAGACCATGAGAACATATTAAATGAGGAAGCTGGAATAATTAACACATGTGGGAAAAACAAAAAGAGAAACATACCTTGTCGTTCAACAAGTTTTGTGACGTGGACGTAGCGACTTGTTTCTGGTCAGCCATTATGATACTAGAAGATTGTTAGTGGGAAAGTTGGACGAAAAACAGGCCGAAAGAACCTCAGCCCATACTTGCTAATTCACCCCCAAGATTCATGGAGCATATGGGAGCACTTCAAGTAAGGAACAAAGGCATGAATTTCTGATTAATTCCGCGAATCGCCCCCGGGTTTATCAACATACAATTGGATGAATCTTTGGATTGTGATTATGGGCCAGGCCTCAGAGGTTTTTCGATTTGTCGACTTCGCAGTTGGTTGGTTGGGGTATATGCCGGACCAAAGCCATCCATCAATGGCCGGGACCAAGAGAGTGAGAGGAAGGAGAACTTGGAGGGTGAAATTTGTCGAGTGGTATGGGGAAGAGATTATATGGGAAGTATTTTACGTTTCTCTGTTGAAAGATGAGTCGAATTTGAAGCATCTGATTTTCATTGTGCCATGGTTTATGCGTTTGAAAACCATTGAAACACCGCAAGCATATGGTGAGACTGGTCACGTGCCATGCGCCAGTACTTTGGAAGATCTACGCTATTGATGAAAGGCTCTCTGTGCTTCTAGATTGTGGCCAATTTTAAATGTGTGGATGTTTTGTGAAAGGGGGAAAGACTAGCTGAAGCTTACTTCTGGGCTGCAATTTTGCGCACGTTGCCGTAGCAAATGGGTTGCTAGTGTGACTGGAAGAAAAGGCTGGATGAAGGCGTATTTCCATGTTCTGGAATTTATTTTGTGATTTTAGATTGGCTTCTTTCGCCGGATATGTCATGTCGTTCCTGGTGGAGCTAAACTATGATTGGTTTACTGAAAAGTTGCATTTAATTCGGCAAGAAGCTTTTGAGAGCACAGCCATTAAAGTTGAAGGGTTCCCCGTCAGGTAAAAGGATATGCCACTTACTGTAATTAATGAGTCGAAACCTCCCATTGGTATAGGGTACTTTTTTAATCTTGAACCTTGTGGGCCAAGGAAGTCTTTCAACCCGGTGTCCTATTCGGCATAATATAGAATGTTGCAGTTTTATAATCTTGCGGTCCATCATCTTGTGTCATATCTAAATATTAATATATGTTTGCTTATAAGCGCCAAGCAAACTCTGGGCGTTCAGACCAGATTTAGAATTTATATGTCTTGTGGCATAACTTATGAAGTTTCATCTGGCAAAAGTGAATGGTTTCAAGGTGAAACATCTCAGTGCGAGTGTGCTTATAGTGGAGGTGAAACATTGACACCAAAGTATATTTCAGTGCAGTTTAGAATGTTCCGGTACTGCGATATATGGAGATGGGAAAATTCATTTATTCGCAATTTTTATTGGAAATCCTCAAAGTTTAACATGTGCCCTGTTAAATCGGTGCAAACCCGTTCCAGGCTCAGTGCAGCGATTTCGAAACGTTGCGTAGTTTGAGGCTGTACTGGGAAGTAATAATATAGTATCAGTGTCTAAACTTTTTGGGTTTAGATTGCAAAGTATGCCTTTTCATTTTGAAATTTTAAACCACTTTTAAATTAATTTTTAAGATTTTCGTGTTTCAAATTTTGCAAGAAGAAAGCTTGGTTGTGAAATTTCAGAAAAAATTGCCAAGTTTAGGTTAATCATCAAAATAAAAAAAAAAAAAATCAGCATCTCTAAAAAACATCGGGTACAATGACTGAAATTTTCACAGGTAAGTGAATAAATAAAGAGATCTGGACCCATTCAAATGGTTCTACTCTGGATTTTATTTTCTGGTAAATTTTAATATAGCTCTTCATAGACGGTGGAACTATAACCAGTCGCGTTGGGCGAAGCAGGCGAAACTAACAAACATTTCCTGAAACTTTGGCTTTTTGAAATTCTTGATTTTGCAAATTTGATGACATGCGTCGAATCCTGTGACAAGGCATACACTTTTTCGTGATTAATTGATCCTAGCTTCCATAATACACCCGTTGATATATCCTTATAATACAAGATAACACCAAGTGATTCTTTTTAGACATCATAATTTTGTGACTCTCTCAATGTGTATGGCCAGTCTTACACTAAAAGAGTATAAACTGTTTGTGTGACCTCTAAAAATATCCCTAGCTGGACACGTTACGTCTATATGTTTTTCTGCCACGTCTGGTTGGCCGCCTATTCTTACTTGGGTATCATAAACCTCCCCAGGCCCGGATATTCCTAGAGCCAGGCTCTTTAGTCAATATTCTCTGTTTACACGAGAGCCTCTTAACGGCCAATACTAGCAACAGACTTAGCCCAGGGCTCTCGTCTAGTGATGCCCGATACTCGCACGCCATATATTTTCTAGTTCTTCCTTGAGGTAAGCATAGTGCCGATGGAGCGAACCAGAGTAGTGCATGTAAAAACGCCGGAGCTTTTCTCGGGCACTTTTCATCAGATTTTTCTAAAAAAGCAGCCACAGGTAGAGAGATTGAATAAATATCAGAAAAGAATAGAAAATTCCATGTAGAGGCGCTTATTAAGATCCCACAGCCACTATTTTAATCTTCAGAAGCGTGTTGCCATTCACATATGCACCATCTCTTGTTTGATCTAGCTTTCTCAATTAAACCTCTTCAGAAAAGTCCCAGGAGAGTTGAGCAGTTTTTCCCAGATACCGTTGCACATTCGGAAGGCACCCAAACGTCATCTTTGACGAGAGTATGACGAGAAATTACAAGAAGTGTAGAGCGCCAGCGTAAAATACACAAATCTGTTGGAAAAATACCAGCCGGGGGTTTTTCCAACAGATTTAATCGAATATGGCTATGGCATTATTTTCCATTTTTTATCGTTGAGTTGCATGTGCAGTGGGGTCCCGCTTTACAACTGCAGGGGGATGCGGCGATGCCGGACAAAGAAAAAAAAGGCAAAACAGGCAAAAAAAAGAGAAAAGATTAAATAAAGGAATATAAAAAATAGGGGCGTTAACAATGGAAGCGAGAATGTGAAACCAGAATGAGAACAAAAAAAGATGAATGTATCATGTATAAGATGCCGTATAGAGAAATTCGTCACGTTTACGCAATAAATTACGCAAAAAATCTCCGATACTCAAAGTTAAACCGGGAAACTCAGGAAGAGCCCCCATGGAAAAATGTGTATGGTCGTGCGCCGGCAAATCACGACGAGGCTCATAACCATTGAAAAAGAGGGAAGTATTGCCGTCCGGTGCGGCACCACCCTGATACTAGAAACTGAAGAATCTGTTCAAAAGGGTTTCGTTGCAGAAGACTCAGGTGGGTCTTAGGCTCGAAACTTGTTTGTTTTAATGTATATTGCGAATCTTTGGCCCATTGAAGAACTGTGTAAAACAGTACTGCACGTGGTTCATGTTTGTCGAGTTATTGGCATGATTTGGTGTACTTAAGAGTAGACACGTAGGGTTGTGTGGGGTTGTTTTGGGATGATATTGAGTAATGCCAATGACCAGGAATCCTCCTTATTGGATCCACTTATTGGATCCACATTGTAGGATTCACCATGTCGTACATTCTTGAATCCTTGTTATTGGATCCACCTTATTATAGCTGTCAGTACCCAAACCATCCATCTACTCAAACATCCATCTACCCAAATATCCATTTCACACACTCATAAACTTCGGCACTATTCAACCCACACAAGCCCTGCTACCCTAAAATCCTTATTCAACAACTAAACCACAATCTAGATCCATCCGGAATATCCCCATGGAACATACAATACTAAGCATTGGTTTATCATAAATGTGCCGAGCATACCTTCCTGCACACACGCACATACCTAGAAAGAGAACAAAACGACCTAAAACATCCATTTTAAAAAACTCTCCAAATCCATGAACAATGAAAACAAACACATCGCTTGTTCTCCGGCAATAGCATCCGACGGTTCATTCTTTCAGTCCGTCATTGTTCAAGAAATTTTTCCGAATCTTCCGAATTTCCTGTGTTTATAACATGGTTTTTGTATACCCTGCTAGCGGCGGGAAAAACTCAAGAAAAATCAAGACAATATGGCGCTTGGTGCCCGTCCTCAATTTTTTACTCTTGTTGTATTTTCTGTCCGGCATTGGTTGTACCCCTATAACAATACCTGCCGCCAGTCGCGACCTGCCTAATGCGGCACGAGCATCAATCAGACAGAAAAATGTAGAAAAAAAAAATACACCCAACAGGAAAAAAACGCCTTGGGAAAAAAAATCAGTAGAAACCTGGCCATCGAATGGCACTGCCAAAACCACCAATTCTGTTTTGCCAAAGATACTACACTACCACAAGACGTCACCAAATTTTCAAAAAAAAAAAAATAGCGTTAATATTTGCGGCCCCTAAAACATTTAGAGTTGAAAAAAATTACTACATTTATCAGTCGTTTTTTTTTTTTTTTTTTTTCTCTGTCTCTTTTCGCAGTGCCAATACCGAAAAGTGCCTGGCGGAGCATACCTCTAACTTGTCTCAGTCGTGTTGTAGTACTTCACTATCAGGATATTTTTCCCAGAACAACTTCTTTGCAGAACAACTTCTTTTCACAACCACACATAAACATACACAAACACTCGCCTGCAACCACAAATAAGAGCAAATTAACCGCCGTATCCATCCCCACAGAATCAATTCCCGGCCAACCAATAGAATCATTAAAAAACACTACCCCTCGAGGCACGTGCTTGACCATTCTAGACATGTCAACCAACCGCACTGGTGAGCCCGAACACGCCCATTCCCACACAAAACACCCGGAGATCCCTCCCAGCGTATCGCCCTGCCTGCTTGAAACCGCCCTTGACAATCCTTGTGAACAAACGCCCAAAAACGGCGGCGCCAAAAACACTGCGAGAAAGATTTCCCAACACATTCCCCAAAACGAATCTTTTGATGGCTCCGGCATGCCGTCTCCTGAATTCTCCGATACTAGTCCGAATGTTCGCCAACCGCTCGTAAAGGCTCCCTGGAATCGCAACCCTGTAGCCGCCGAACAACGAGATGTGTCTCCTGGCTCTCCTGGCGCGTTGCCACGAATGCCCGGAACCTTTGATATATCGGGCTTGACGTTTTCATCGGAACATGTCGACTCCAGCGGTGCCAACGCAGCGCCAACGGCACCAGCAGCACCAAAGGCTTGAATGGCTCTGCTGCCCATGGAAACACCGATCACCCACATGAAGCACCGGTTTCCGTCACGCCCTCCTCCGCTCAAGCCGCTGAAAAGCTCTCACTGATTAATAAAGCACAGGAAAAACTTTTAGACGCTAAAAGCACCACTGCTTCTCCTGATTTCCGCTTTTCGGCTGTCCCTGCTTCCCCTGCCCCCTCCGACGGCGCAACACCGTCCCTGGAGCCCCTTAAACACACCGTGGAAGTGAACGGCTCGCCAGCTCAGCCCGTGGGTGTGCTCGCCGCGTCGCCGGAATTCAATTCCGATGCTGAACGGCCGTTCAAGAAAGAGCCCTCAGGAGAGACAACTAAATCTGGAAGCGACCCAACCCCAGAGAGGTCCCTACCCGCCGGCTCGTCCACGGGCGTGGTGGCAGACAAAGTGCCCGTTTCTGCAAAGAAACCCGCGCCTTTGGTGGTTACCTTACCCAACGAGGCAGATGCCCAGGGCGAACCTTCACCAGAAATTCCTGTCCGTCGTGATCTCCTCCCCGAGCATCCTAGTGGCCCTAACAGTCGGTACATCCCAACCCCAGAACTCGCGCAGTTCCACTCGATGCTTGACCCCGGAAAGCCCCGGCCTGGTGCGCCAACGGAGTTGTCTGACGTAGAAATCGAGAAGATTCTTGCCGAGCGTGCCCAAAGCTTAAAATCTACCCTGGTTTCGTTACTAGACTACACCACTGATGATCAGTCGTCCATCAATAACCACACCGAGACTTCGGTTCAAAATCCACGCTTGAACACTCTAGACGGGCCTGGGAAATCGGCTTTACGCACACAAGAATCAATACCAGACGCCATTGCCAATGCCAGTAGCAGCAGTAAGGCCAGAGCATACCCTCACGCGGGATCCGAGGAGAGTTTGCGTGGCCTAAGTATCAGCTACGGTGACGATGTAGCAGCCCCTGCAAATGGTCGTGATGAGCGTCTGTTTTCGACGCTGACGGTCGTACGGACACCTCTTAGTGGGTCAACGAGTGGCCGAAATGTCGCGGCAAACCAGACGCCACAGTTTCCCAAAACCAGAACTCCTACAACCACCCAACATGCTACGTTCCAGCTGAGCCCGTTGGATACCACCAGACAGGCCATCCCACAAGCGCCAACACCAAATGGCAGTGCCAAGAAGAGAAAGAGTGGAAACAGAGTCCGTGGTGTGTTCACGTCGATGTTCGGCAAGTCCAAGAGCAGTTCTTCAAGTAATACCAACCCCACAGCATCTCCGGACTTGAGCAAGAAAATCAGTACTCCTTTCAATGCCAAGCACGTGGCACACGTGGGCGTAGACGATGATGGATCATATACCGGGTTGCCAAGTGAATGGGAGCGGCTATTGAGCGCGAGCGGGATCTCAAAGCGTGAGCAGGAACAACATCCGCAGGCCGTCATGGATATCGTGGCCTTCTATCAGGATACCAACGAGAACTCTGATGATAACGCCTTCAAAAAGTTCAAGCAGACAGACCAGCGGGCTAACATCTCGTCAAACTCCTCATCGAAGTTGACCCACTCTCCGAGCTCCACTACCAAATCTACCCCGCCTTCGACGCCTAGCGTTTCTGCAAGCACAGACCTGTCTGAAAACTTTGCATCACCAATACAGCACGTGAATCTGGCAGGTGTTTCCTCATCGCCCATCTACCAAGCTTTGACGCCGAACATGAAAACCCCGGGCCTGATAAACGAGGGTCTATTCATTCCAAGCCGGCCTGCCCCAAAGCCACCTTCGCAGCCTGCATCACCCAAAATAAATGATTCACCACAAACGCCGGCACGGTCTTCGAGCAGGAAGCATTCATTTGGTCGTCGCTCATTCTCATCGAAGTCGATCAAATCTTTGAAGCGCCCCATTTCAATTAAGACCAGCGACCAGCAGGTGCCCCAATTACCAGGAACTCTTGAAAATTCACACTCCAAGGCCTCTTATACAACGATACCGAAATCCAAATCGCACAACACCTCTCTTGCTGCCAAGATTCAACCCGAGAGAAATATCCGGGAAGCTTCGACAACGCCAATAAAAGCTGTGGCTAAGTTTAGTAGCGATGATTTCAAGACACATCGGCCTCCACCTCCTCCACCAGCAGAGCAAGTTACAAATCCGATTAACCAGCCTGTTGCAAATGAACCCCAAAGTCCCGAGAAGGCCGCGAAGCCCGAGCCGGAGACAACTGCTCCTGCGACTAATCAGAAGGCTCCCGTTCGTGATGCCAAAATGGCCGCTTTTTTGGCACAGAAGAAGAGAGAGGAGAAGAAGCGTAAGAACCAACAGATTATCACGAAGTTGAAGGAAATTTGTACCGAGGGCAACCCAAAGAACTATTACGAAGATTTGAAGAAAATTGGTCAGGGTGCTTCGGGTGGTGTCTACCTCGCAAAGACGGTTTCTTCAAGCGAAGTTGTTGCAATCAAGCAAATGAATTTGGAGCAGCAGCCCAAAAAGGAATTGATTATCAATGAGATCTTGGTGATGAAGGACAGTCAGCACCCAAATATCGTTAATTACATCGATTCGTATCTTTTGAAGGGCGAGCTTTGGGTTGTGATGGAATATATGGAAGGTGGTTCATTGACTGAGATTGTGACCCACAGTGTGATGACAGAGGGCCAAATAGGTGCCGTGTGTCGTGAGACGTTGAAGGGACTTCAGTTCCTCCACAGCAAGGGTGTGATTCACAGAGACATTAAGTCAGACAATATTTTGCTCAACACCAACGGCCATATTAAGATGACTGATTTTGGGTTCTGTGCTCAAATAAACGAGCTAAATGTCAAGAGAACAACAATGGTGGGAACACCTTACTGGATGGCGCCTGAGGTTGTTTCGAGGAAAGAGTATGGTCCAAAGGTCGATATTTGGTCGTTGGGAATTATGGTGATTGAGATGATCGAAGGCGAGCCTCCTTACCTTAATGAGACGCCGTTGAGGGCTTTGTACTTGATCGCCACTAATGGTACTCCTAAATTGAAGGAGCCTGAAGCACTCAGCTACGATATCAAGAAGTTCCTTGCTTGGTGTCTCCAGGTCGACTTCAATAAACGAGGAACCGCAGAACAATTGCTTAAGGATAAGTTCATTTTGGACAGTGACAGTGTTTCATCTTTGGCTCCATTGGTGAAAATTGCTATAATGAAGAAGGCCAACGAGTCTCTCGATTAATAACGACAGATACAGACTGCGTCGTGGATATTTTTTTTAAGGGAAGGGTTCCGTTTCAATTCTGCTCATAGAGTGACAGTGAATTAGTATTTAAATAAGATATAAACTTTTATTAATGACATAAAACAAGCTCGTAAACACGGGCTAGGTTTTCAGAACCCACCGGTCAAGTCTCTAATTCTATCAACCTCTTCCTGAAGAGCTTTTAAATCGTCCAAAATGTTGGTGGTACTTGAGCTTCCTTGCGACGCTTGATACACTGGTTCGTTTGGAACCTTAGCCGGAAGTGGAGGCGGACTTTGACTCGAAGCGAACGTTGGAGATGCCGAACTGATACGCCTCGATGGAGGCGGCGGAGGTGGTCT
Organism: Metschnikowia sp. JCM 33374; assembly: GCA_005406065.1. NCBI lineage: Eukaryota > Fungi > Ascomycota > Pichiomycetes > Serinales > Metschnikowiaceae > Metschnikowia > Metschnikowia sp. JCM 33374. Next base: position 103,009 of record BIMT01000061.1, read on the forward strand.
TAGTCTTTGTGATTGAGGTTGTCCTTGTCCTTGTCCGTGCCCTAGGGGCGATCGAGGTGGCACAGGTGGTGACCTAGAGGGCACCGAAGGTGCTTGTCTTGATTGGTCGCTTGAAAAGTTGGGATGTAAGAATGAGCGATCAGCCACGGAACCGTTGGATGAGGTATCAGCGTTATACCTGTCCGATTCAGCAAGAGTTTGTGTGGATGTCCATGTATGATTTAGAGGGCTCGGTTGGGACACAGAGCGGGCCCGCCGTATTGAAGGGACTGGCGGTGGAGGTGGTGGATGTGGTCCTGTAGTTGAAGCAGATCCGTTTTGATGCATGGTGGCTGATTGTCCAATCATAGCGTTCTGGGCAGTATTATCTAAAGTGTCGCCAGTCATTTGCGAGGTGAATGCTTGGAGTGATACTTTCAGCAGGCCCAGGTCAGTTGGTGCAAAAAGACGGGCCATATCTGCTGGCCCTGTAACATTGGGTCGAAGTGGTTGGGTCAAGTCTGGCGAGGAGGTGTTGAGGCCCATCAGAGCCATCTGGGCAGGACCTGTCATGTTTGGTTTGAGCAATGGCGGCTGTGGCAGAGCCCGTCTTGGCAGACCGAAATCCGAATTTTCCTGTAAGTGGATATTTGACGGCACACCATCAACCAGGATAGTGTCCACCGAATGTAGGTTGCGGAAATGGTTCATCTGCGGTTCCATATCCCTGAGGATTTGCTTTTCTTCCGGGTCCGGCGAGGTGATTCGATTATCATACAGAGGTACGGCCAACGAGGTTTCCGAGTTTTGGGAGTACTGGGCATTCAGACCCAGGTTCAGTACTGACGCGTTCATGCGCGATAACAATTGGTCCATTGGAAGCAGGTAATCCAACGTGGCGTCAGCGCCTTGCGGCGACTCGGTGGGCTGGTATGTATGCTGGATGTCGGAGACCACCTGGTCGGAGAATTTGACGCTTTTGAGCTTCTTCAGCTTCTTTTTCGTGGATCTTTCGCCGGGCCGTTCGCCCGTCAACATGAACTGGGTGAACAGGTCGAGATCAAGGGGAGCAGCGGGCAGTGGCGCCGGAGACTCTGCCGGGGTTTCGTCGCCACCACTAGAGTAGTCATCCTGGTCATCTTTAAGGCGTTTTTTCGAAAGAATCGACGGCGGGACCGGAACAGTGGTGGGGATTTTGATGAGGGCACGTGCCGGGTCCAGGCCCTGTAATGCATGGGACACAACTCGAAGAAGGGCAAAGAACTCGCCGATATTGATCAGCAGGAGGATCTTGCCAAAGATACGGTTGATGTGCGCCTTTGTTTGGTCGGAGATTTTGAAGTTCCCAAGGAACTGGTAGACGTCGGAGATGGCGATAGTCCGCAGATTGGTACGCGCCAAAATGTCCAGATACCACCGCATATACGTCTTGGATTCTTCCAACGTGAGTTCGTGTGCTTGAAGCAGAAGCGGCACGCTTTCGTGGTCGGTAATCTGGGAGAAAACGGGCGGCGTTTGGGGGGACTTCATCGGGTTTGTGTGGGTTTTGTGGGGGGATCCCGATCCGGGGACGGACCCGGGGCCGGACCCAAAAGACACAACGGGCGGGCCGGATCTGTTGGGCGATTTCAGTGAAGAACTCGCCGCAAACGAGCCCAACCAGTCGAACTGCGTATCCATAACCAAAAAAAAAAAAAGATTATATATAAAAACAAATGCAAATGGGCGGTGGAAAATGGTGTTGGGTGGTGTGGAGGGGGAGTTCTTGGATAGAGCCTGGTCGCAGTGAGGGTGTATTTTGCTAGATTAGCGGACCAAAGTGAGAGACGCCTAGGCCTGAGAAATAGGCGTGAGAAATAGGCGTGAGAAATAAGCGTGAGGCATAGGATACGTGGGCATGAGCCCAGAGGTGAAAAGGGGGGTGCTGGACTGGAAAAGTAGGGAATAGCAAAGAAAAAAAAGGAGGGGGTTGGGTATTTTTCCCAGGGATTATATTTGGATTTTTTTTTTTTTTGATTCTGACGGTTTATATGATTGCATGATTGTATGATTGTATGGGTGGATTGTATAGGTGGAATGTATGGGGCGAAGTTTGGGCGGGCGTAGGCTCGCGTGGGCCCGGATAAAGCAGGTTCTTTAATTTAGGTGAGCCGGGTGGTGGGAGAATGTCTGCAGGCTGACACTTTTAATTGACGAACATTGAAAAGCAGTGGATTTTTTTTGGGTTAGGTTTCGTTGATTAGGGCGAGTGAGGGATTCTTTTTGTAAAGGGGGAGTTCTGGGATGTTTGTGGTGTTATGACAAGGGAAGTGGTGTGTAAATTAACGAAGGATACAGTAGCAGCATGGAAGGTTTTTTGGAGTACGGGGTTTATGAGACTTGTACGGTAAAAGCAAAAAAAAAAAAAAACTTCACTTGTGCGATATTGGTTTTGGGAGGGTTAAGACGATGTGTAATATAAGGGTATGGTTTTGAGTTCTTTCGGGTTCAAGCTTGGTGTAGACATGACTAACCAATGTTTGGTGAATGTATAGTGGATGGCTGCGCTAGTGCACATAGAACAATAGTAATAGTTGCCGTTTATACGGAGTAAGCAAAAAAAAAAAAAAAAAAAAAAAGAAAAACGAAAAGCAGGAATATTGAATGCCTCACAAAACCAAGTCTACAAACTTTTATGAAAGTAACACAAGGCTGACTAGCGGTGAGTAAGGGTTCCTGGTAGTGCTTACTGTGGGAAGGGAAGCTGTGTCCATTTATTAGAATCGCAAAGTTTCCTACTTAAACCAGCTCTCCCTAGGAAATACCTCCTAACCATTACTTTAGAAATGCGAAAAAATCCTCTTTCCCGAGAAAATACCCAGTAAAATGATTGATAAAAGCAGTGAGCTTGTGCCGTCGAGTTTGCTGCTGCAGAGAGTACCACCACTGATCAGGGAAGATCAGGAAAGATCAGGAAAGAAAAGGAGGCATGTAGCAGAAGATTGTTGATGAGCACATTGAGGTTTGCATACCTGTGGAGTCGCGTCTATGACTCTTACTAAGAGGCAGCAAAGTTCACCCATTCGGGTAATTATTTGTTCTGTTACAGAATCACTTTGAAGGTTAATAGAATTAGAGGGGAATGAGAAGCTTCTCTTGGAAGCCACTTATTCTTGTTGAATGGAATACTTTTTCATTGAAGAAAATCTTGACATAAAATAAAATCACTATGGAAGCATTGGAGTATGGAACTCGTTTAATATTCCTTGAAGGAGACTGCAACCAGCGTTACAAGATTAAAACTTCTATTGGATGAACCTCTTGCACTAAAACACACACAGTGGACAAGAATTGGTGACTATTGTAATTTCTGATAGATTGCAGCAAAAAAATACAAGCGTACGGTTTGGTTACTCTGGCATACTATTTACTGCAAAGCCTGTTTTTCCTATGCCTGAAAAACATTCTTGACTCTATGGTACTACAGGCTTACCCCATACAAAATGACCACTGTGTAGTCACTTTTAATCTTAGGAATACAAAAACGGCCACACACACTCTTAATCCGAACCAGTTGCACAAAATTATTAGCTTTGTGAAATTACGACATGCAATATAATGCGGGAAAACTTCTTTCGACGTCCCAGTAGATTCTTCTCAGCCAGCTACACCAGAAACACCCCATTACAAAGGTATGCTAAGCTTTTCTAGAAATAAATAGCAACATAACATTTCACCTTTAAGCTAAGAAACAGTGGAAAGTTTACTAGAATCGGTAAGTTGGCTGGGTGTACGCAAGGTGTGCCAATAAATTGACATCCATGATTTACAAGAACTAGGAGCAAATCCTAGAATTGAATGGGGTACTGGGGCTACGTTTCAGATCCACAAAAATGTACATTCCACAACATAATACACGAGTCCCTATGTTAGGATGGCTGCTTATAAAAGAAGGTTTATGGCTCTTGTTTGAAACGTGCACTACCCAAGATATTAGGAGTCGATTGATTTTACTAATGGCGTGTACAAAAGAGAATCACTAGCAAGGTTTTCTTTAATCCAAGAGATTTGTGAAACGTTTAGTTTCGCTTTCCCATCAGCGTGGGTTGAAGTTTTCCCATGCTTTATGTGGAATTTGTAGTATGTCTAGTGCACACTAGGCCTAACAAAAGCATTGGCCCAAAAGTAAAGGCAATTGAAGCACGACGAAAAACACCGCCCAGGCTTCAAGGGTGGCCCATGTGCCATATTTCTACTGGTCCCAAATCCCCAAAAGTGCAGCATTTCATAAAACTCTTGGTGGGTCATATGATCACCTGTCCTAATAGACCCGCAACACGTGATTAAGCTGGGCACACTTCATTTAGCATAAGAAAGCCACAGAACATTCATCCAAGAGACGTTCAATTCATTTTTCCTGTATGCTTGAGGTGTTCGTCTTGAATCATCAGTAATTGAAATATTCCCATCGCACCACAATGTAATCTCCAGACAAACCCATTACACTGATACACTGAAAAGTCCGTGCTCAAAGAGTGTACTTTTCTCTTGATTTTTAAACAAAACATAGACTGATCTTCCGCATGATATGCGTAAGGTGACCGAAATGGGTAACATACACCTCTAGGGTGAACATATGCTGCTTGCACACCTCATTTGGCAATCAGACGTCCAGATTTCCCTGAGCGTTTTAAAGTCTGCTCACAGCCTGTGGCAAAAAAGAACCTATGCCCTATGTAAAGCCAAAATGTGGAAAACATACATATATCCAAGGAAATTCCAGGAAAAGAAAAAGAAAACAAAACACTTTCTAGCATAATATTCCACAATACTAACCATGCCGACTGATACTTCCCAAGACCTTGAGCTGTGTTCAAGCGGACCAACGTTGTACCCAGGTATGGACAACGAAGAGGATAAAGTGGAAGAGCCCAGAAACTCACGGAAACTGATATTTATCCTTATGTTCTTTTTTGTATTGACGGTGGTGCTCTATTGTATTCTTCTAGGAATTATCATCAGTGGAAGTTAAGAAGACGTATCCCCAGCTGGTGCCACTTTTGCAGGTGTATAGAAAATAAAACAGTGTGCTTTTGAAAAAAGCTAGGCCGATGGAAGACTTTGGGTAAAGGGGGAGCTCGAGGAGATGAATTCATTAACTACATATTAGAAGTTTGTGTACTTACTTGTATCGAAAACATTGATTTTGCGGCTTTTTAATATTCTAATGTACAATATAAGAAGAGAGCGTAAATGATTAAACGATCATTTATGTTGAACCCGGATTCTGAAGTTTAGCCCCCTTTTTTTTCTAATGAAATATTTATAAATATAAGAGTATATGACTAACTAGAATACATTTCCCCATAATTCTTGAATGCGTACCCAATATGATTCTTTGATAAAATCGCATGGAAATAACTCATGCAGATAAAGTGCTTTTGCTGAAGATTCCTATAGTTTTAGGTAGGGTTGGTTTATGCCAACATCTCAATAGATTAAGAAAAAAATGACCATAGTTTATCGAAATAGGATGGTACACCATCGTTGAGAACAACGGGACAGAAATTATCCTACCGGAACTAGGCGATATCATCCTTCTGAGTAGCGTCTGATGACGATTAACAAGAAAATAATGGCACAACACTGATTTCTACCAGGACAATATTTCCTTCTGCGAGGGTATTCAACCAACTAGTGTCTTCTCTTTTATTGCATCCTTTTAGTCTCCGGCGATAGTACCTTAAGATTTGAAAGGTAAGATTTTCTTGTCGCATGACACCAGACTTAAGAAATCGACATAATTATTGGAAATCCTCTACAGTTAAGTATCCCCACATACTCCCCAGAAGGATAATGCCACACCTAGTCCTCATGAAATATCCCCCATCTACACTCTACAAGCAGCTATGACTGAGCCAAAATACATTATGGTAGAATCCATCACGGTGGAACACATCAACAAGCGCCAATACGCCTATCAACAAAAAAATATATAAAACAAAACATTCATATCAGAAAAAAGAAACAAATCAACCACAGCACACGTGTTCTGGGTTTATCTGAAGGCTTCTTGCATCTGCAAGTTGTGGATCAACGCCTGCTCAGTTGAAGGTGCAGGGGGTGCAGGGGCCTCCTCGATCGTCAGTGCACGCACCCCGCTGCCCTGGTTGGCGCCCTGCGAATGGACGATCTTCTCAAGGGCGTCGATGCTTGGCACGAAAATCACCTTGGAGCCCGCGTTCTTACTCATGTTCTGCAACGCATCCAAGTAGCGGATCTGCAACGCTGCTGGGGACGACAAAATGTCGGAGGCTTTCCGCATCTGGCGTGCACTCTCCACCTCCGCCTTAGCATTGATGATCTTGGCCTCACCTATTCTTTTGGCCTCGGCCGCCTTGGCAAACGAGCTCTGCACACTTGCAGGCAACGTCAAGTCCTTGATGAGAATGGACTCAATGTTGACGCCCCATTCCGCGGCAGTTTTGCTGATCACCTCCTCAATGGCCTCGGCAATCTCCTCGCGCTTCTCCACCACGTCCTGCAAGGTGCGGTTACCAATCACGTCACGCATGGTGTTTTGGGTCCGCTCCTGGATGGCGCTGTGGATATTCGAGATGGAAAAGATCGCCTTTTGCGGGTCGACAATGTTATAGTACACCACCGAGGTGATGGCCACGGACAAGTTGTCCCGCGTGAAACACGACTGCGAGGGGAGTTCCTTGGTGTTGATTTTGATGTTGACGCGCGTCAATTGCTCCGACCACGTATTGACATACGACGTTCCGGGCTCTACTGTGCGCGACAACGCTCCAAATGTCTGCACGAGACCAACCTCACCTTGGTCCACGGTTTCGTAAGGGTTTTGGCAACAGCAGCAAAAGACTCCCCAGCACCCAAAGAACCTACCCATGTTCTGGATGAAGTGCTGGTACGAGTCCATGGGGGGAGTTGGGTAAGTTTTGGCGAAATTCTTCACCACCATTTCGGGTTTGGCGTATGCATGCGTCTCTTTGACGATCGACTCTCTTTCAAAAGGATCAGACATTGCTGGATTAGGATCAGACATGGTTGGATTGGTTGGATGGTTTTCCGAAGCGGGTTGGGGAAGAAAAAATCCATCTTCAGGGGCACTTTGATGGATTCCATTGTCTTTATGTACACTTTCTGAAGCCCACACACGGTGCGGGTACCCCCATGCGATCGATCTCTCACCTGCCTCGTAAAGTGGTTTGAAACTGTGCGTGCAGTCGCATGCCTAACAATATTTCCCGCGGAGGTCAGTTGATGAAAAGCGCGCTTTTCTTGGTCACACACAGATCAGGGAGGGTCATGTTTAGCGATATTGCCGCTATCACCGATACCAATACCGATACCAATACCGATACCAATACCGATACCAATACAGATGCCTTGTTTAGAAATCTGGAATTAGGGGGTGAGGGATTTCTTTTCTTTTTGCTCGGGTTCGAACCCCCCAAACAAGCTCACCATTGTCTGAAGATCCCAGGCGTGACCAGATTTAAGCCGCGGGATTAAACCTGTCGCATACCCGGCGCCTGTGCAGGAGTGCTTGTCGTAGCCATTTCTTGCCCACTGGCAGAATACGTCATAGACGCATGCTCAGCCTTTTTTGGCCTGGGGGAAGCTACAGCAAGTAAACTTGGACTCCATCAACAACCGTGGGAGGTGCAGTAGAAAAGAAAAAAAAAATACCTAAAAAGCACCTCCAAGAGCTACCCGACATAGAGATGCCATTCCTTCTCGCGCACAAACTCCGGCCAGTCTATACACATGGACCCGGTCGGGTTGCACTCCCACGCTTCCACCACCGTCTCTTCAATTCTCTGTAAATTTCCAATCTCGTATTGATTGACATGGGCACGGAACCGACGCGTCATGACGTCGCGATCGTACGACGAGCAGCACGTCATGCCGCACACAAGTAGCAGTAGCGATAACGCTACCTTGAGCTTGGTGGCCTGTAAGAAGTCTAGCACCTTGAGTGCGCGGTGTAGTAGGTGCTGCTGCGAGACGGTGTTTGGTGGCATTTTCTCAAGTGACGTCGCTAATTGGAGCTGACACACGTAGGCGTAGAGCTCGAAAAGACCCAAGTGCAACGTGCGATCGTGGTCGTTTTCCTTGAGGAGCTCCATGTGCACGGGCAGGGGCTTGCACTCCCGAATTGTGTCTCTGAATTCTTGGATGGTGCGGTTCACTTGGTGGTAATAGTCGCCGGCTAGGTCGCCGGCACGTGGGTCTTTGGCCTCGAACTTCTGCTCCAACTCGGCCCATTCCCGGGCGAAGTCCGCTTTTGCAGTTCCGATGTTCGCAAGAATATCGTAGAGGGGACCCACGATTCCATGAAGCGGGTCTATGCCATACTCAGGCCGTGGTGCCAACGCCTTCTCGTACTCGTGCACGGGAAAAATCGGCCCATCTATAAGGCATTTGGATGAAAGCAAGTCGTGGAACTTGAAATCGGAAATGAGCCACTTGATATCGTTACTATACCCAAAAAGATCACTCACCCGCAAAAGTCCGCCATAAGACTGGATGAGCAACGAGCATTGGGTCATGAATCCCCGCCAGTTGCCGACGTCGCCCGTGCACACCTCGATTCCGATGAAAATGAGGTAGAACACAAAAAGCACAAAGAATTGGTCTTTGTTGGTGGGTTTAAGGTAGTCTCCCATCTGGGCACACATGCACTTGGTGGCCTTTTGCATATATTCCCAAGGTTTGGTGAAATCACTGCGTGGTTTGCGGAGCTCAAGAAAAAACCCTCCCCATGCCGTGAGAGCATACGTGATGGCCTCATTGGACGCTGCAATACTGAGAAACGTCTTGAGGAAGTAATTCAGCGTGTCTAGACCGATGGAAACAAAAGTGCTGTATTGTTCGCGGTAGCATTCAAGAAACACCATGCCCTCCTTGTCAAGGTTGAACACATAGGGAAACCCAAAACTGGCGAGGAATTCTGTCGGGATAAACACCTGTTGTTCTGGTTGGTCTTGGTTGTAGATGTCGGCGGGATTTTCTCCGGGTACACTCAAGCGCAGTTGCTCGAGCGCCATTTGAAAGTTGGTCAAGTCTTCTTTGAACCCTTCTAGCTCCTGGACGACCTCATTGACACGGAAGTCTTCTGGGGCATTGTCGAGATAGTCGATTTTCATTTTCTCTCGAGAACTCAGGGGAGCGTGTGCCAGTGTATCTTTTGGGAGTGCGTTTTGCGGCGGTAGACTGGGTAATGGTGGTTTCTTGAGTGGTTTTAGGCTTGTGGGGGCAGGATATGGGTGTTGGGGGATTGATTTCTCCGCTTGGGGTGTTTGAGCCACCTCGGTTGAATCGTCGGGGTTTGGAGGGTTCGGGAGTTCACTAGGTTCATTATTTGGAACAGCTTCACTGGTCCCAGTAGGTTCGCTACTGCTTAGTGGTATATTTTCATGTCTATCTTTTGGGGCTCTACCACTACATTCTCAGATGCTACCGTACAGTCAACAGAACCCTGAGACTGGACAATTTCTGGATTCGGCCTGTGCTCATCCCTTCTTAGAATTAATTCATCTTCCGCCACATGTTTTTTAGATGGCTTTTCCCTACGCAGTGTTGGGCTTTTTACCTTCTCCTTGGGCCACTCACATGGCGTGTCCCTGGCTTTGCAACTGCCGCATATGGGATGTCCCTCATCGCACTTCTTTCTTAGATGTTAGTGGCTGATTTTTCCTCTTTGGTCTGCTTTGCAATCGCTTCCTAAGAGTCGAATGATGATAAACATACTTTCTTTTGCGACACGTTAAACACCCCGTGACTGATCGGGCACGGGCACCACAGAAACGGGTAGTGTTTCCGATTGGGAGCTGCACGCCCGCGGGGAGAGCATTCTGGTTGACTTTTTTGAGTGTCGCGCCACTAAGCGTGTGGAACATTGGTCTATGTTTGCACCTTGTGGATGGTCGCTGTTTGTCTCAGCTAGTGTACGGTTTCGGAGTTAAGCGTTCGGATGCTGGCGAGTCGGATAAACATGTTCTAATCTTGCGTGTGCTTATCCGAGGAGACAAATTCCGCGCGGTAAATGCCGGTTTCGGAAACAGAGATTTTCCGGTTGGCAATCGCGGGTAGCCACGGCTTCTGGCAACCACGAATAATCACTGAGGCCACTCGCTCAATTCCTCCCTTACTATCGTGGTTATAAGTGTGTCATTTCCTTTTGAGCTAATTCGTATTTTTCGATTACACACTAAATTATCATGAAACAAGTACTCTTGGTGGGCTCTGGCGGTGTGGGAACCATGGCCGCCTTTGCGCTAGATGCATGTGGTCACGTGGCGGTCACCACGGTGGTCAGATCAGATTACGACACGGTTTTGTCCAGAGGGTACCAGATCGAGTCGGTTGATTATGGATCAATTGCGTCCTATAGGCCGTCGAAGATCGTGAGGTCCATTGACGAAGCCAGTCTGCAGGGGACCCTATGACTTTGTTGTCATTTCTACTAAGAACACCCCGGATATTCTCCGTCTAGAAGACTTAGTTGCAACCGTAGTGAGCCCCAATACTGTGGTTGTTTTGTTGCAGAATGGAATTGATATAGAGAAGGCGTTTTTTGAGAAATTCCCTACAAACATTGTGCTAAGCGGGGTGTCAATGATTTCGTCCACGAATTATGGCGGGGTCATTGACCACGTTGGCCATGACGCATTAATAGTGGGATATTTCCCTAACCCTAACGTGGATAGCGAGGCTCAGAAAGCCGCAGCGCTTGAGTTTGTTGGCTACTACAAAAACGACAAAAACACGTGTGTCTACGATGAAAACGTCCGGTTCACGCGGTGGAGAAAGTTGGTGTACAATGCTACACTTAACCCGGTGTGTGCGTTGACCAACGTGGATGTGGGGCGGCTCGATCTTTTCGGCGGGGTCGACTCTTTGGTGCGCGGTGCCATGCGGGAGGTTTTGGCCATTGCAAAGGCCGACGGGGTGGATTTGCCGGAGTCCATCATGGAAGATATGATTCGGTCGGACGACGGTGTGTATTACGCGCCGCTGATGCTCGTAGATATTCGCAAGCAGAATTATATAGAGTTGGAGGTGATCTGTGGAAATCCTGTTCGGATCGCTCGTGAACTAAAGGTGGAGGCACCATTGCTCACGATTATATACAATCTTTTGCTGGTGGTGCAAAAGAGGACCATGGAAGAAAAGGGTAAGATTGTTGTCCCTGAAAAGCGGCCGATTCCATAGTGGCATTTGCACCCAAAGGATGGTGGATTAGAGGGGTACTTATAAGTAGGCATCACTGGATCCTGGAAATACCTTCTCTGGTTGTGAGGGGTGTAAAAATGTGACTTTGATCTTAGTGCAAATAAAAGATTACAACAAAGGGCGGTTCTTCTCTATAAGATTTGAAGGAATGTGTGATGACTGATGGGAGAGCTAGTGATTAAGAATTGCATAATAGTATGCTTTTGCATCGGAGAATGGACATATATTAAGCAGTAGCTAATGATACCAAAGAAGAGCACACGAGTTGGAGACTTCGAAATGTGCCAACCACCACTTGGGACGTATCTCTTTTGGGTAGTGCCACGCCCCTCCGGTTTGTGGTTATAAGTTGATTAATTTGCTCTGAAATAGTATAAAAGTGTGGTTGGTGGGCAGATAAATATTCTGAAAGGACAATTCTCCTCAGTTATCTTTAAACCCTTTTTTGATGAAGATTATTTGAAAAAGCCGACACAAGGCCTGACAGGGTCAGCAAGTTTAGTAAGGCAATACCTGAATGCAGTGCTATGGGATAAAAAGTATCAAAAAGTAAGGGGATCTATCGAACGTACCGAAAAGACAGGTAGACATTGTATAGAGCAAGAATTTGTGGGTCACATGAGAGAAAGCGGCTCTTTTATTGGAAAGGCGCCCTATCTTTCATCTGCCTGTAGGGTAAATTATTCATCATGGCTGCATTCTTTTGGACACCTTTTGTTAAGTTTTGGCAGCGCTTATCTTTCGCGAACGCTTTCTTAAAAAGCTTATCTTTGGGAAAGCTTATCTCTACTTTTTCGGAGAGCCCTTATCTCAAATACCGCAGATTTCCTTATCTCAAACACCGCAGATTTTGAGACAGTGGTAACACTCAAGCTCCGGAATAGGAAATGTTTTCAACGCGCATCCTGTATGAAACGTGTTCGGGAAGTTCCTTACGGATAGCAATTGCATGAGTTTGAACAAATACCGCCAAAAGCCCCCTAAACAATTTACTTGATGTCTGACTGGGATGCTTTAACATCACATTGTCTTAGTGTGCAAGGTAATTTGCGGAGTCACCAGGCCGGGGATGGATCACGTGATGTGCGGGAGTATATACTAAACCACAGACTGCTTTACCATTGCTTTTGTATGACTTTACGACTTTACGACTTCAATACACCAGTAAGAAGACGTAGATTAATATGGAAATAAGTTTTTGTGCAGGCATCACTCCCAAGTTCATGGTATTTTTGCAGCCAATTTTCCCCACCAAAATTTGGAACACGCACATCGGATATACAGATGGGAAAGTGTTTGTTCTGAGTCAACCACCAGACACCAAACTGTACATAATAACTTCTTTTTGGTTATCCCAAAACATATACTGACACATACGATGCATGAATAAGTTGGTGGGGCTGTAAAATCATGTCACAAAAATCACAAAACGATGCTTCAATTGTTTTTCGTCAAAATGAAGATGATTTGCTCTCTCGGTATGCGCACACCAAGAAATGAATACTTGTTGCCACATGCGCACTCTGGTTTGGTGAGACATTTAGCAACCGAAAGGGGAAATCTGGCATGATTCTGTCAACCAACTCACCGAAAACTGCACCTTGTGTGTGGGTTCAAGCGAGTTCACACTATGGTTTGACTCGGTCGGGTGAGGCTCACGCAAATTGATGATTCCCGAAAACCATCTGGCCCAGAAAAATACTCCATAGTTGTGTTTTCATGTGGATAAAATTGTCTTCTTTTGGGCTACAACCACTACACAACAATAAGTATTGCCAAAAGGGATAAGATAAGTGGATGGAGAACGATAATAAAAAAAAATTCTACTAAAGAAAAAAACACCCACCTTGACAAGAAAAAAAGAAAACAGAGGAAACCACGTGGCTTATGTCATCACACAGCTTCCAAAACTGTGGCGTCAAGCCACACACACTCCGCAAACGCCGTTTCACACTAGATCAACACTTTGTACCACTTCACGACCAAGTTAAGCAAATATTATCAAGCCTAACATCTTGGCCACGATTTTTCCATGTCTGTAATTGTGCTTTTGGGTTTATTTCGTTTTCGTTTCTTTTTCCATTTCTCTGTGTGAATAAGCCTCTGCGTTGCTTCAGCCGCACCGATTGCGCAACATGAGTACGTCTTGGGATAATAAGTGCGGCATCGCTAACTTCCGCTTCGGGAACCCCGGCTATCTATTTCCGCACACGAGACTTTATATCAGCAAAATGTGATCGGCTCCGAAAGGCACATTCTTGGCGAGTACAAATTCCCACGTAGTCGCTGGGTGGGTTCGATTTGCTTCTTTTTTGTAGTTCTTGTAGTTTTGCTTTTGCATCCTTCTTAAAAGAAAACAAACAACCAAAAAACCGCCCGACCGAAACTTATTGCTTGATACTGGTGCCTATTACACCACCCAAGCATAAAACACACCCAAACACACCCAAACACACCATACAAAACAATACCTTCTCCATGACAGTCAAGACCAACTCGCTCCTCTTCTCTTCTAAAGTCGACACCCATGCCCCCATGGTCGTGGGTGGGAAAGGAAACCTGATCTTCGTCGAGGATTCCCTTACCCATAAAAGACGTGAGGTGTTCGACGCCATGGGAGGCGCTGCAGTTGTCAGCTTGGGTCACTGTGACGAGGACATTATTGCCGAGATCGCTGAGGCCGCCAAGGAGTGCTCCTACAGTTACTGTCCCTCCATGACCAACTACTATGCAGAGAGATTGGCCGAGTTTATCATCAACAAGTCGCCTCCGGGATCTTTTGCCAGTGCCTTGTTCACTTGCTCCGGGTCTGAGTCCAACGAGAACGGAATCAGAACCGTGCGCCAATACTACTTGGAAAAAGGTGAGCCTGAACGTACCGTCTTCATCTCCCGGAAACAGTCCTACCACGGCTACACCACTGGATGTCTTGCGTTGAGTGAATCCTCACGGAAGGACCCCTTCAGGGCCGTTTCCATGTCTGATGCCCAGTTCCCCAAGGTTGCTCCATGTTACCCATACAGGGACCAAAGAGACAACGAATCTACCGAAGAATACTGCAATCGTTTGCTTCAGGAAATCGAAGACACCGTGCTTGCCAACGGCCCCAAAAAAGTTGCCGCCATCTTGTGCGAGACTCTTTCGGGCTCAACTTTCGGCACTTCGCCAGCCGTGCCCGGATACTTGGCGGGTATTCGTAAGATTTGCGACAAGTACGATATCGTCATGTGGCTCGACGAGGTCATGTGTGGCACGGGCCGGTCCTCCGCCACGGGTGGCTTGCACTGCTGGGAATCGTACCCCGACTTCTCCGGTCCTGATTTGCAATCCATCGGTAAGACTTTGGGAGGTGGGTTTGTCACCATTGCAGGGCTCTTGGTGTCGCCAAAAATCCACAACGTCTTTGTCGAAGGCTCCAACTTTATCGCTGGTGGACAGACCTACCACCAGCATGCCTTCAACTGCCGTATTGCCTTGGCCGTGCAAGAGAAAGTGGACCGCCTCAAGTTGAGACAGAACTCCTTCGAAAAGGGCGAGTTGTTGGGCCTGCTTCTCAAACAAAGAGCCAGCGAGACACAAATCATTGGTGATGTCAGAGGATTGGGCGGCTTCTGGTCGGTTGAGCTAGTTCAAAATAAGGAAACAAAGGAATCGCTTCCCGTGCAGGCCACCGCAGGCGCCAAGGTTTCTGCCGCTTGTCTTGCCAATGGTATGACCACCATGGGCTATGGTGGTACTGTTGAGAGTAAACGGGGCGATCACGTATCAGTGGCACCAACATTCATCTTGACCGAACAAGAAGTCCATTTCATTGTCGACACCTTGATCAAGAGTGTGAAGGAAGTGGAGCAACAGTTGAAAGACGAAGGGCATCTCTAGGGAAAGTCTTG
The DNA here is from genome assembly GCA_005406065.1 of Metschnikowia sp. JCM 33374. Taxonomy (NCBI): domain Eukaryota; kingdom Fungi; phylum Ascomycota; class Pichiomycetes; order Serinales; family Metschnikowiaceae; genus Metschnikowia; species Metschnikowia sp. JCM 33374. The sequence goes on from BIMT01000061.1 coordinate 118,122, forward strand.
AGATTGAGACGGGTGGAGTGCGTGGGGGTGCGTGCATGTGCATGTCCGTGTCCGTCTCCGTTTGTGCGGTATCTGCACACCCATCCGCATAATCTGTGCAGGGAAAGCCGACTTCGCTTATCCAGCTTCTCCCGCCATGAACCATTTTTTCTATTTTCCCGACTTAATGCCGAAATCCGGACAGGAATAATTTCTTGGGACAAGTCCGCCAGGCGCCCGCTTGTTCTGTTTTATTTTTTTTAGAATAGCTTCACTTTTAGTAATGTGTTTTCTTGGCAAGAGTCTTTACAGGAGTAAGAATCATTCAACCGTATATTCATGCATCAGTCACTCGCTGCTTCAAACAAAACAAAAGAGGAGATTAAAAAGCGAACAATTGGAGAAAAACAATTGGAATGGTGAAGATTAGAGGAACTTCCAACTGCGAACCATCTCATCGTGGCATTTTTTTCTCTGTTTTTTTGTCTATAGAATATTACTTTAAACTCCTTCATCGAGAACTAAGCCTTTTTTTATTATCTCCGGTGCACACCTTTCAAAATACCTCAACCCCAACCACTTGTTTCACTCAAAGAAATTGTACGCCCTTTCGGTCTCGCTTGCAATAAAGACCGAAATTCGCCGCTTGAAAATCCGACCAGTGCCTTGGCCAGTTAGCTGTATGCACTTCCGAAGGGTCTCTGGTGTGCACATTGCCCATTAAACTCGGGGATTTGGCCAAAAATATCTCCTGCCATGCATGCACCACCCACTGCGTACTGTATCCCCAGCAAATTACAGGCGTCTCGGGCCCACGGAAAAAAGTTGCCCCGAGTTTTTATCTGATCAATCTCATCTATTTGATCTCATCTATTTGATCTAAGATCTATATAATGTAACATGGTCGTCCCTGCTTTTTTTTTTCATTTTTTTTTTTTTTTGATCATTTCTTGTTCTGTCTTTTTTCCCACCCATATCACCAATGTCTGACAAAACAGAAGTGGCGCCTGCTGTTACATCTTCAGCAGAAGAGTCTAGAATTGGCTCGGAAAAACTTCAACATGATAATAATCATGGCTATGATGTGGAACAAGACACTCCTTTCCCTTCCACTGCAAGATCGTATGGTGTCAGGAGGACCGAGCTAATGACGGCCCAATATTCCCACTCAGGGTTGAAAGTAGCATACTACGTTGCAGCGTTTCTATGTGCATACTGTTACGCTTTGGACGGTACTTTGCGGTACACGTTCCAGGTGTACGCCACAAGCTCGTATTCCACACATTCTCTTTATACGGCGGTCAATGTGATCCGGTCGGTGATTGCCGCTGCATCTCAGCCCACTTATGCCCGGTTATCTGATCGATTTGGCCGTCTAGAGTTGTTTGTCGTATCGATCCTCTTTTACGTGGTGGGCACCATCATCCAGTCACAGGCATACGACGTGCAGCGGTTTGCAGGCGGTGCTGTCTTGTACCAAATCGGGTACTCGGGGGTGCAATTGCTTTTGGAGGTTTCTTTGGCGGATATGTCTACTTTGAACTGGCGTTTGTTTGCGTCTTTCATTCCTGCGCTCCCATTCATCATTAACACGTGGGCCGCCGGTGATGTGGCCACCAGTATCTTGGGCAAACACTCGTGGAACTATGGGATTGGCATCTGGGCCTTCATTTTCCCCTTGGCGTGTATTCCATTGCTTGTTTGTTTTGTCCATATGAGAATAGCCGCTGGTAGAACTCAAGAATGGGCGCTCATCAAGGCGGAGGAAAAGGACGCCAAAAAAGGCAAGAACACGTTTGTGGAGTTGTTCTGGGAGCTCGACGTCGTGGGCATTCTACTTATCATCTGTGTTTTTGGCTTCATCTTGGTTCCGTTCACGCTTGCCGGCAACAAAACCGCACTGTTGGTGCGTTCCGACAAGGCCTGGAAACTGGGTAAGATCATCGCGCCATTGGTGGTGGGTGTTTTCCTCATCCCCGTGCTTGTGTTGTGGGAGGGTAAGTTTGCCAGGATGCCGATTGTGCCGTTCCCTCTTTTGAAAGACCGTGGAGTGTGGGCGGCGCTCATTATTGCGTGTCTCGTGAACTTTGTGTGGTATATGCCCAACAGTTTCATGTACACCATCTTGGTGGCGGGGTTGAACACTTCGATTCTTGCCGCCACCCGAATCACGTCGATGTACTCGTTTGTTTCCGTCATCACGGGCCCACTCTTGGGGTTCGTGCTTGTCAAGGTGAAAAGAACAAAGGCCTTCATCATTTTTGGCTGTACCATGTGGTTGGTGGCCATGGGCATTCTCTACCACTACCGTGGGTCGAGTGATGGCGTTAACAGTGAATACGTGAAGCACGGAATCATTGGCGGAGAGTGTTTGATGGGATTTGGCGCCGGGTTCTTCACCTACGTGACGCAGCTTTCCATCCAGACCTGCACCAACCACGAATACATGGCGGTGGTGCTTTCCCTCTACTTGGCGTCATACAATATCGGGTCGGCGTTGGGCTCGGCCGTCACCGGTGCTATTTGGACCCAGCTTATGCCAAGCACCATTGCTCGGAACATGGAGGCACTTGGGGCCAACGTAACGCAAGCCACTGAAGCGTACCAGGCGCCCTTCACTTATATTGTGACGCATCCATGGGGCTCCAGCGGGCGGGTGGCACTTGCGTTGTCGTACGCGAAATCCAGCGCAAATTGATCATTGTGGCGCTCTGTTTGTGTGTATTGTTGTTGGTGACTGCCTTCTTGTTGAGAGACCACTACTTGTCGAATGTGCAATCGTTGGACGAAGTGCACGGGGAGAAGGAAGGCCACCAGACGATCATGGGCCAGACTGTGGTTGTGAACAGTTACGATAATGATCCCATTGCGGACTTTTTCCGTGGCATCTTTAAGAGGAAGTAGTGTGTGTGTTGTTTAATATTGGATTGGTAATGTATCATGCTGGGTTATAGTGAAGCTTAGAGCAGCTTAGTAATAGAAGAAATTAATAGAAGAAATTAATTTGAATGGGTGGGGGTTTGGGGTTTTTGTGGCACTAAATGGATGTATTGAGGGGGAATTATGCTTCTCTTTATGTAAGTGAATGTGCAATGGTCGATTTGAACGTGTCGAGTAATTAGGGGAATCGCTTACGGCATTTAGTCTTGTTTATACTTGAGGGCGTGGGGTTTGGCTAAACTCTCACGGAAGGTTTCCTGAATTGGGTTACAAATAGGTGATCGGTTTGGGAACGGGGAAGTCCAGTGTTCATTTTAACCTTATACTCAAAGCAATCAGTGCACCCTTGTGTGCTTGTTGAAGAAGGATGTTTTCACCGCGACCTTTTTCAGTGGATCAATCTGAAAATAGAAAAAGTTTTTTCTGCTGTTTTCTTGTTTAATGTTGACCAAGAGTAAAAGGAGCGATCCTGGGATTAAGATCAGCGGTTGCACCTTGGAGCAGCAAAACAGGGGGAATTGAAAAGGTACATCTTTCTATTTGCACCGCATATATTCCTTAATATATACGGATATCACGGTATTGCGTCGGGTATGCTGGAATCCCAGTTCATCCTTAGGCTTGCAAAAGCTTCTTAAACTCCACCTGCTTAGGTAATGGGTAAATATGAAAACGGATAGAACTGATTTTTCACACACCGCACACATGATACGGGTGACATTCAGAGAAGCGTTGTTTGAAGGAATTTTCGAGGCGGTGTGAATTGATCCACGTTTAACCTGAACTTGAGTTATTGTGGGCTTCATGACACATCTGTAGTACTGATATTTATTTGCAATAGAAGACTATTGTATGTCCTCTGTTCTGTATGCACGTGCCTTAGTTTATATGTCCCAGAAAGGACGGAGTCACCCCAATAGGAATTGATCACGCGGGCGATCCATTGCATAATGTAAATGGTGAATGTATAGCTTTTTTTTTTTTTTGTAGTTTGGAATCGAGGAAGACCAAAAGCGCAGGGGTCTCATAGAAAAGCTGGCATAGTAATACTTCGCCTCGCTACGGAAGTCTATTCCACCTTACATACTACTCTATTTTTTTTTTTTTTTTAAGAAACAATTCGTATTACAGGACGCCACTTTTCAGTGTCCTAAAAATCTATATATAGTCTATAGAGAAAAACCTGCAACACGTCTGATTATTGCACTGAGTATTGAAAGCCTCCGGCTCTCCCGAGCCCTAGGCCTTCCTCCTTACATTAATCGCTGTGTAGGTTGCGTCCTCGTCTTGGCCTTGCCCCATAGCCTTCTTTTTTAGCTGCCTATGCAGTAAAGGCTGTAGGACTATGCCTCTCTGCGCCTCTCGGCGCCTAGAGCAATACACACGGCGGACTGTTTCGACGTACCAATTAAGGTTGCGCAATGGTTTTATAAGTATTGTGTAATGGTGCCAACATTGAATTTAGATTCATCGAGTTTCGATGTTTAAGAGATTCCACCAGAATTTTGTACATACAGTCATTGTAAAGATGACTTTGAATGTTTTTCATGTTCACCTCTATTAGACAAAGGTGACATTTGTATCAGCCGATTTCTTTGCGTCATGGACAGGGACATAGAACCCCAAATTAAATGAT